>JAOVVI020003623.1:0-18797 GCA_028571085.2 Nepenthes alata | reverse complement strand
GACCTTTATCTGAATAAAATTATTCTCTTTTAATTAATTATAAGTATTCATTAGGATTTAATATCTTATTTATTATTTTATCAAGTCATTATTAATTTTAGTCTTATAAGTTTTTCAACATTTAATATTTCAAAGAGTCATTTTTATATTTGACATCAATATTCAAATTGTTGGTGTTTGAATCCCTTCTTTTAGATTAGGTTGGGCCAATTGGGTCTGGATTATACCCTACACAATCCAATTTAAATTGTAAACAATATAATTTTAATTAACTAAACCTTAGTCTAAGAGTTACAATTTTTTATCTAAAATTAATATATATTTAAATTAAAATTAATTTTAATCAATCCTACCTCGGACGAAATGATCATAGCGCATATATCTATAATTATATAATTATTTTAATTTGTTCAGTCAACCCAAAATTGCCAGACCAGTCAAAGCTGGAGCTTACCTCAGTCACGTCCCGGATATTTGAAGGCCAGTCCGCCGCAGGTCCCACCACGGCGCCGTCATAACACGCCTCAGTCGACAAGTTCATTGAATTTCAACCTCCTCCAGTTGTTCCTCTCTCTTTCCTGCTCCGTGTCTTGCCCAGCCATGCCGGCATCCTCCTCGTCTATTTAATTCATGCCTGCGGAGACAGAGCCTCACACAACACAATTCATCTGGTTCAATTTTCCGTCTCATCCTCTGTTTCCGCTCTCTCTCCCTTTCTACTCATAGTCGTTCTGATCTTTCAGTGCTGAATCTCATCTAAGCATAACTATCAGGATGAATTCGATTTTCAGTTCGTTCGAGGTGTTCGGTGCTGAATTATTAGGCCATGTGGTTAAATATTCATCTATGACAAACAAGGATTCGAGATCTGAGACCGACGACAGCCGGGGTAGCAGAGGAGGAAGCAGCGGCGGACGGAGCTCGTTTTCTCCTCCGGCTCCGGCGTACGTGAGGGAAGCGTCTCCTCGGTTTGCGTTGGAATTGGATGGGCTCCACTGCTTTGAAACCGTCGTCTTACACTGATCTCCTCTCTAGGTGATTTGAGAACTTTGGGCCAAAAACGTCGCATCACTTGCGATTCTTTAATTTTTAGATCGGTAGTATTTTTAAATTAGCGTGGGATGTAACAAAAGTTCAATCGTTAGCTTCTTATTAGCTTTGATTTATTTGATTGTTACATGTATGAATTGAGCGTTCAATAGCAGCTACGATTGAATGCATCAAAGAATCATGATCATATAGCCGATGATTCTCCAAATAGCAACTCTTTCTTCTTCGTTACAAGAAAGCCTTATCTTCCCAACATAAGAATACAAAAAGAATCTGGGGAAAGAAAATTCACCTCATACGACACTCTGTTAGTGTTTAATTTCTCTTTCTCTACTTTGAATCTTTCATCTGAAAGAAGAGGTGGGATTTGTTGTCTGGGGAAGTAGATCCACCCGATACCCAAAACGAGCAAATGAGAAGATCCATTTACAAATCTCTCATTCTCTATCTATTGGACAATCTCTGATGACCATAAAAAGCATCCCAAATCACAACTTCTTTCCCATTTTCACAAATCTTCTGGCCACGCCAAAGATAACTGCCTTGGTCAAGAGTCCTTGATCGAGACTACATGCCAAGGCAATCGCCCCACCGACTATAAGAACCTTAGGTATGTTGATCCCAGAGCGCTTCCCGGAGGAATCGTCTTTGGCAAGCAGCTCATTCTCGTTGCTCTCCAAGGATCTTAGGAAGTCTGCACCAACTCTGGTATTAATCTGAGCCATGAATGCACAATGAGATAACGGAGCTCCAGATGCTCTCTCCTTTTGGTATGCACGTAAGCCCGGATCTATCTTCTTAACGGCTCCCCACATACCCTGCCGGATCCCGAGCTTGGCAATTTCCCAGGGTATTCCCATGTCTTCGTGATGGAAAAGCAGCACCTCACACGCAGTCAGCTGGCCATCGCCTTTTCGTGATTCAACTGGTTTGTTCCCAAGAAGAAGATAAAAATCTCATAATTTCTACTCTAAAAACTATAATTTCCTGAATCTCATGAGCTTGACAAATTACCTGCACGAATGCACCAACTCGAGTAATACAGGTCAACGCGTCTTGGTTTATTGCGCCTGGGAAGAGAGCTGCAAGGTACCCCCTGAGACATTAAGAAGGATAACAACCACGAAAACATGAGATTGCTGGGGAAAACATGGCCACAGCTGAATAATAATCACAAGCTCTTCAACAAGTCATTCATAGTTCAATTACTACTCGAAGCAACAACGTGGACAGCAATCACAAAAATCAAACTAAAGTCAGGTAAATTGAAATCAGAAATCTCAACATTGAAACCCATCAGAGCAGAAAATCAGTGCTCTTTTCCAGCTCTTCCTGCGGGTGAAAGGGAACGAAGAAACATCAATAAACAAAGGATAGCGAGTACCTTCGTGACACAGTAATAGGATCGCCCACACTCCCAAATTCGACGTCCAATCACGTATTCCCTATCACTGCAGAAGAATGGGAACTGTTGGACAAAATGATCAGAAAGGAACATACATTTAGATAAAAACAACCTTAGGCTAAATAGAGGAAGAAGATGATCTTCCTACCTTCCTAACCCAATGCACCATCATTGCCCCGGTCGTCTGGCACTCTTCCAAAGTTGCATGCTGTAAGAGCATGTCATCCCACTTCATACGAAATTCATCGTCCCAGAAGCAATCCCTCACAATCTCTGGAGTAGCATCCTCAAAGACAGTTCTGCTTCGGTATTGGGGAGGGCCAGTCTGCAGAATCAATAATCAACATCATCCTTGGATTCAAAATTGCTGCATTTCATCTACCCATTTCATAGCAAAAGAACTTGATAGTCTAACGGCGGCAACCTAGGACGTGAAACTATGGCTATGCACAAGGTCTAGAGACAGTCAGACTACTTTTAGACATGTTGTATATAGGCTGTTTTCACAAATCAAATTCGTGACCATCAGATTACATGACAACAGCTCTAGGACTTTCCTTCAGACCAACGATCCAAATGCACAAAAAATTTGAAGTTTTTCCAGTTCAAAATGAGCAGGCTTTTTCAGGTTCTTCTTTCACAACACAAAAGGCTAGACAGGCCTTAAATTTGTGAAATACCACAATAGAAACAAAGGGGAAACCAACCTGGGGATCTCTGCGCCATGCTTGGTAGCTCATATTAGCCGTAGAACGATCCATCATCTTAATCCAAGAGGGACCCCCATCTTTCATCTCAACAAGTTGCCATAAATGCCTCAAATCAGCTTCATGGACAAGGGCAGAACTATTGCTTTCATGCTTGGACAAACTGTTCATGTACAATTAGAAAAACTCAGTGTTGCAGCTAAAAGTTCTGGCAAGTAAAAGATAAAGTCTCAAATCATTTTATTCCAATGTCCAGATTATTATGTTTGATTGAATCCAATCACACTTAAGACTTGCGGAGAAACACACGCAAAAACTGAGTCCAAGAAACCTGGAATCGGATTCTGATGCTTGAGTAGCAGAAAGAGCTGCATCCTCCACGCCATTAACAAGAAACCAGGGTACAGAACTGGGAAACAGCAACTTCAATGAAGTCAAGCTTGGAATCCGATTGAAACCCGGAAAAATCCCGCTTGAAAATGAGCTAGCAGAAGAAGAGTCATTGGCATGTGAATTGTCCGAAAAGTTTCTTCCCATATTTGCCCACTTAGGCCTCCATGCCCATCCGAGAACAACACCAACAACAACAGCAAGCCACAACGGAAGCATAAACATCAGCAGCTCCATCAACACGTCCCAGAAAGTGCCCCTCTTTAAAATCTCGAAAAGCATTGATATCAAAGCCATTGCACCCTTTAAAGCTTTTTTGTTTGAGAAAAGAAAACAATGATTATACCCAATCAGATATGAAATGAAGATTAACCCCCTCGATTCAATCGACAAATAAGTTGGCGTTAGAAGCAGCGATGACAGGAGGCCTTTCTGAGGGAAGAGGAAAAGGAGAATCACAATCAGATGAACCCATAAATATATATTTAAAAACTAAATTACCACAATGTAAAAAGAAAAAAAAAATAAAAAGCAAAGAAATCAGACGAATTTAAGAAAGAATAACGAAATAAACGAGGATAGAGATTTAGATAGGAAGAAGAAGACAAAGGGGTATACTTGGGGATTTCAGAGCAGTAGGGATAAGGAATGGGAGATAAGCGGTGAAGAGAAGGTACGCCGGGATTTCCGTAGGACCCTTTGTCTGGATTGGATCTATTGTTCTTCGGTCACTGACATGATGGACGATAACTTCTGATTAGCACCCACTTTTGCTGGTTCAATATATCTTCTGATAATCAAATTTCAGAAGCATTTGGCTCAGGGAAATTCAAACGAAACACTCCGAGGAAAAAAATATCAAATTCACTTGCAAGCAAAAAATAGAGGGAAATCGAATCTATTATTCCAACAGAAACTGAACGGCTTTGAATATTAGATAGGATTAAAGACGCGGATTGACTGGCATATGCTCGAAATGTGAATAGGGTTCGGGACACGGGGCCATTAACTGCTTGCAAGATTAACTGTGGGATTTGGGTCTTGATTTATATGGAACGCCGAAGTAAAACGCCGGGATTATCGTTCAACACGTTGGGTAGGTGGTGAATGGGGTGAAGAATGAGAACTTCAAACTTTGGGGCTTAGACTTTCTGCCCCTTTTCCAAACACGAATTTGATCTGTTCATATGAATGTATGAAACACGGGTCATCCAACTTGCCATATCAAATGCTAAAACCGAAGTCAAAACATGCTTTAAGTTCAACTAGAATGGAAGTTCAACCATTTTTTCTCAGTTCAATCTCCAAACTCTTTTAGTTTTACCTAATAAAGTTCATTGGAGTATAATTAAATAACTAACTGCACAATTCAATTAATAAAATTGTCAAAATGAAAAAAAAAATAATAAAAGTGATAAAATCAATTAATTAGTTTTTTTTAAAAAAATTAATTTTTTCTAGTTTTATTATTTGTTTAGTGATGTTCAATTGGTGACTATTAATTTATTATAGCCCGAAGAACTTAATTAAAAATTAAAATGATTGAAAACTTTGATTAGCAAATAAAAATAGTTGAATAACTATTTGTTTCTCTCATTTTAATATCCTTACTATATGTTTGTTATAAATTTATATTTAAATAGAATAGCTATTTTACTTTTTAAAAAAATTAAAGATATCATTCTTTTACATTAAATCTGACTCCTCTATGTATCTAGTAAATATATTTGTAACTAATAAATATAATTATAAACAAGTTCTTTTATAAACTTAAGCATTCTAACCAAAAAAAAAAAAAACTTTTCGAGTGTATAATTTTATTGGTTTAATAAAATTTTTGTATCTTAAAATATTTCTGTTGGATCCCAGAAATAAATTTTTTTCAAACACTATATCAAGATATTTATTAATTATTTTTTTTATCAATGATATGCTTTTGATAATTATAATTACTAATTCCCCCCCCCCCCCACTTTTGTTTAGCTCGTGATTTTTTTGCATTTACAAATGTCAATGCGAACAGACCATGGTGAGGGTGTCTAACCACAGAGCTATGAGCCCAATCCAATTTTAAAAACAATATTGTTAAATGGTAAATTTTATGAGTTTTAAAAATATTTTATATTATTATTTTATTATATAAATTACAATTATAAAATTAAATATTAACAACATGTCTCAATCTGTTTTTACATTTTTTCTGAAAAAAATAAAATTGTCTTTTTCTCTGTTTAATATTACTGTATATGTTAATGAGAGCTAAAAAAAAGCACGCATTAAAATTCTAACTTAATTATTCTGACTAAAAAATAAAATGAGATAAGTGATTAAAGTAACGGTTGTTGTACAACTTCACTTATATTTTTAAATTAGAAAAAAAATTCAAAACAGGAAAAAATTTTAAAATAAGAAGATAAATATGTCTTTAAAAGAATATGAAGATAAGAGATTATATAATTATTTAAATATTATTTTTGTAATGAAATATTAGACTCACTATGTTAATAACTTTTTAAATAAAAAAATAAAATAATGTAAATAATAATCAATTATTCCAATAAATTATTCAATATGAGGGTGACGAATTCTAACATAAACAGGTAAGACCGACTTTTGATACGACAACGATGTTGGAAGAACCTCAGCCAAGAGGCTATTATAAAAATGCTAAAGTGGGGCTAATAATTCCTATTTCTTAATAAGATAAAAATATTTATTTTTTTTATTATAATTATTTATTTTTAAATAAATAAACTCGTGTTGTTCTCGTACCCATCATATCCCCCATCCATCTATACATTAAACTCGTGTTGCTGTCGGATCCTCATCCTAATCAGAGTAAGAATCTAAAGACGCAACACATATAAAAAAAAATAGGGCCTTACTTCTTTTTAAATTAGTAAATTTTTAGTTCCATTATGGACCCATCTCACACTCGCTCTAAACATTTATTCCCTTTCTCGCCCCAAATATCATCACAATTAAATGGCAAACAATTAAAAAGAATTTCTCTTTTCATTTTATATAAATTAAACTATGCTAACAAAATTGGATTAACTTTTTATGTTAAAAAGTTTTGGCTAAATTAGCCTATCTTTTATTTAATTTTATGACTAAGTTAGCAAACCTTCTATTAGAACCTAATTATTTATAACTGATAAAGCTTTTGTACTACATTTTTTTCTCTCTCATTTTCTTTTAATTTATAAAATGAACCCAAATTATTCATTTAACACATATAAATAATCTATATAGGTAACATATAAATCAAAAATAGTGGTGGGCATTTTCTATTCATTATTAAAAAAATATGATATAATATCAATTTATTCTTATATTAACCCATATATGAATAGTTAGATAAGATATCATATTATATAGCCATTGTTTGGCGTGCATGGCTCTTGGCTATTAGGTCATACACTTGTAGTTTGGTCCAACCTTATAAAATAAATGTGAAAAGGTAATTTCAGTAAAGGCAACATTATAAAAATGTATTCTTTATATTTTAAAGTTGAATTTCCATTATTTTATGCTCGTGATTTACGTTGATCCCATCAATGAGGATTTTCTTCTTTACAGATTAGTCATAATTGATGTCGAAGTTTATTGATATGGAGCATTATACACTAACGATTAAATATAAATTTATTTATTATTTTTCTGTTTTACAGTTTTAAATATAAAGTAAACAGCTGAAATCTGATAAAATAATTTTAATGGAAAAAATCGACTCAATTTTGTTAATATATTATAAGTTGACTCAAATAAAGAATGACAAAAAAATTAATTCAACATAAAAATATAAACCTAAAACTTGTATAATACAAACCATAAATAAGAGGTCAGAGGATAACGGGGACTATCTCCCGTTGTCAATTTGATATTTAAATTAGAAATTTTTCGCAATAAATGAATGAACGTACGTTTAAAGATAAACGTAGCAAGAATGTAAAGATGTAGTGATGAGGGAAGTGTGGGAGGAATATACTTGGAGGCTTGGGATCCACGAATGCGCCTGACAGAGGGGCGACATAGAGGTGCGCCCGCGGAGGGCGGCTTAAATATGCGCCCACGGACGACAGCTTAGAGTTGCGTCTGTGGAGGACAGCTTGAAGATGTCCTCACTTGGGGGTGCACCCGCGGAGGGTGGCTTAGAGTTGTGCCCGCGGAGGGCGACTTGGAGCTACCCCCACTTAGGGGTGCGCCCTTGGAGAGCGGCTTAGAGTTTTGCCCACGGAGGGCAGCTTGGAGCTACTTTCGCTTGGGGGTGTGCCCGGGGGAGGGTGGCTTACAGTTGTGCCTGCGGAGGGTGAGTTGGAGATACCCCCACTTGGGGGTGTGCCCGTGGAGGGTGGTTTAGAGTTGTGCCCGTAGAGGGTGGCTTGAAGCTTTCTCTTCTTGGGGGTGCGCCCACGGATAGTGGTTTAGAGTTGTGCCCGCGGAGGGCGGCTTGGAGTTGCACTCGCTTGGGGGTGCGCCCGCGGTGGGCGGCTTAGAGGTGCCCGCGAAAGGGGGGAAGATGACATGTATGTGGGTCGCAGTGGTACTTGGAGGTCCGTAAAAATGCGTGGGGATGAGCGTGGAGCCTGTTGGGCTTCACCCGCCTGAATTGTCTTGGCAGGTAGCTAATCACGGAAGAGCCCAGAAGAACTTGACGGGTTGAATGGGACGGCCTGATTGTAAAAGGTACTGGACGGCTTCCTTTGGGGTAGCTTAGTACTTCTCTCTGCTAAATACTCTAATGCTGGGCGGCTTTCTAAGGAACTTCATTCTCGCTCCGCTCGAGGGAATTGATCGCCATTTAAGGGGCTTCCTCTAGATTCGCTGCTGACGCATCTGGACAACGTTCACGAAGAACTCTACGGCATTAGATTTGGTCGGGAGCTCCAGGAAACCCTCGGCACCAGCTCCATAGTTCTTGATTCGAAGACGAGGAAGCCAGGCGACACTCTCTAGTAGCTCCTCTACTCTCTGCTTCACCGATAGCTTTAGGGAGTCACGGACGCCTTTGATGGGGAGCTAGGAGCTCCATGTTGGTATGATGTGGATGAGAGTTGAACTCCATTTCAGGGATTCAGCCTCGTATTCTGCCTTGCTGTGAGGCACTGGACTCCACTTTAGAGGGAGCCTCACCGAGTTCCTTGGCCTCCACTAATGGGAGCTCTAGGCTCTGTTTTGGCTAGGAATACTAGGAGCATGAGCCACTGTATCGAGGGCTTCGTCCTCCCTGATTCGAGGAAACAGTTGCTGTGTGCCCTGGATGGTGAGCCTCGTTCTCTGCCTAGCACTGAATCGAGAGGGAATTGCCCGTGCGCCGCTTTTGGGAAGGCTTTTTGCCCTGGGCTTCCCCCCTCTTTTTCCTCGCTTGCTACCTCTCTTTTTATTAGGGGAGGAAGTGAAAATTCTCCCACCAAGTGGAGTGAAATCTTCCCACCAAAATGAAATATTTTTCGTCTTGGTAAATCTTCTTTGACATGCTTCAAATTTCGTGTCAGCTCGCAATACCGAACCCATCATTATCCCTCCATGTCAAGTGGTTTGAGATTTTAACCCTCTACATGTGATGATGTGACATCGTTGCGTAGGTCATTATGCGTGTTGCTTTCCCAAACACCCTCTGAATTCCATATTGCTAGGCACGCCTAGTGTCTTGGTAGCTTCGAGTGGGAATCACGATGTCTGGATGACGGGACTCCTAACTTCCAAATGGACGGTGGGTCTCCTATAAGGAGGGCATTCCATGGCTCTAGGATGGAGGACTTGTGACATAGAGACGAAGTGCTCATCAATGCAGGGCAGGCATCCTTTTCGATAACTCCTTGTCATCTTCAATTTTGAGTGCTGCTAGCAGGACAGAGGGTTGATAGCCTCCGTGTTGTCGAGAGGAGGGCCAAGTGCTCCTGGCAGGGTGGAGGGTTGAGAGCCTCCGTTCAGGCAAGAGAAGGGCGGAGAGCCTCCAAGCAGGATGGAGGACTGAGGACCTCCGTGCTGGGGAGCGGAGGAATAAGATCCTCGATGCTGGAGAGAGGAGGGTGTATGGTCTCCTGGCTGGACGGAGGGTTGAGAACCTTCGAGCTGACGAGGGGAAAGCCGAGTGCCTCCTGGCAGGATGGAGGGTTGAGAGCGTCCATGAAAAGGAGCGAAGGCTGAGAGCCTTGACGCCGGTGAGAGGAGGTCTTAGAGCTTCCTGGCAGGACGGAGGGCTGAGAGCCTCCGTGCTGAGGAGTGGAGGCTGAGAGCCTCGACACCGGAGAGAGGAGGGTGGAGAGCCTCCTGGCAGGATAGAGGGCCAAGAGCTTCCGTGCTGAAGAGTGGAGGCTGAGAGCCTTGACGTCGGAGAGAGGAGGGTTGAGAGCCTCCTGGCAGGACGAAGGGCTAAGAGCCTTCGTGCTGAGGAGCAGAGGCTAAGAGCCTCAACGCCGGAGGGAGGAGGGCGGAGACTGTCTGTGCTGAGGAGCAGAAGCTGAAAGCCTTGACATTGGAGAGAGGAGGGCTAAGCGCCTCTTAACACGATGGAGGGCTGAGACCGTCCGTGCTGACGAGCGGAGGCTGAGAGTCTCGGCGTCGAAGGGAGGAGGGCGGAGAGCCTCCTGGCAGGACGGAAGGCTAAGGACCTCTGTGATGATGATAGGAGGGCTGAGTGCTTCCTGCCAGGATGGAGGGCTGATAGTGTCCATGTTGAGGAGCGGAGGTTGAGAGTCTCGTCGCCAGAGAGAGGAGGGCTGAGGAGCAGAGGCTTAGAGCCTCGACGCCGAAGGGAAGAGGGTGGAGAGCTTCCTGGCAGGACAGAGGGGTGGGAGCCTCCATGCAGAGGAGCAGAGGCTAAGAGCCTCGTCGCCAAAGAGAGGAGGGCAGAGAACCTCCTAGCAGGATGGAGGGCTAAAAGCCTTTGTGCTGAGGAACGGAGGTTGAGAGCCTTGACGCCAGAGAGAGGAGGAAGGACTGAGAGTTTCCTAGCAAGATGGAGAGTTGAAAGCCTCATGGTAGGACAGAGGGTTGAGAGCCCCCATGCTGGGGAGCGGAGGCTGAGTGCCTTGACGTTGGAGAGAGAGGAGGGCTGAGAGCCTCCTGGTAGGACGGATGGCTGAAAGCCCCTGTACTGGGGAGCGGAGGCTGAAAGCCTCGACACTAGAGAGAGAGGAGGGCTGAGGGCCTTCTGGTAAGACGGAGGGCAGAGATGCTCCGTGTTGAGGAGTGGAGGCTGAGAGCCTCAACGCCGGAGAGAGAGGAGGACGGATGGCCTCCTGGCTGGTCGGAGGGCTGAGGACCTCCGTGTTGGGGAGTTGAGGACTGAGTGTAATATTTTGGATTCTCAGTTGGATTATTTCCTCTATCACTACTCAAGAATATAATATATACAGTTCAAAATAAAATCAATAATAATTTTTTCATTAACCTTAAAATCCAACCTGAGTGTGACAATCCAAACACATATAAGGCCCAATAAAATAAAACTCACATAAGATCTCATCAAATATAAATCTGGATAATATAATACACGACCTGCTTTCCAAAATAGCAAGGAATGTGTTCAAATATAATAACAACTCATCAATATAACACAATATTTCAATATATCCCATACATAGATCAAGGCTATTATCCGACCATAGACAAAACCATAATACACCCTCAAGATCTAAAATATAACCAATATGAACTTCTCTACTCACCGATAGGGATCTGCTATATCAAATCACGTCCAAACTCTTACAAGCGTATCCAAGCCACTGGTCTGAATGGATAAATTATAAAAACGTGAGTTTAGAATTCAGCAAGTATCATATATATAAAAACAGTGTATATAAATCAGTGGGAAGGGATAACATATTACAACCGTGTAAGACATAAAATACAAGGTCTGTGAAATCCCTAAAAACCGAGGAGATATCATACTAAATTATCATATGTATTAAACAGTCCATCTGAGATATAATCATAATAAATACGACTCGATCAAATCTTATAGACGATATCATATCATATGATCTGAGGTCACATTATATGACTGTGACCGTCACCACATCCGTGTGGGACACATACCATCGTCTCGATCTAAATCTCATATATCATATGTTGAAATCAAAGAAAATACCGAAACTAAAACAAATAAATATAAAAATATGTTTTGGGGTTTAACACATTAATACGTACGAAACATTCATATCGCCATTCCGTGGGCCAAATCACGTATTTCGAATCACAGTCCACCCAAATACATGCAGAAATATAAAGCATGCACAAAATCGAAGAACCAAAGATAAATAATATCAACTTGAGGAAGGGTTACCCTCATTCGGTAACCACGGCTATATTGCTTGTGATTTTAGCCAGCAGCTCAAGGCTCGGCTATGGTTTAGGAAAGCAGCTCAATGCCATCTTACTATGTCTCCCATAGATTAGGAACTTACTATATTTTACCATCTGCGACTTTGGGTATAGCCTCAAATTTTAATTATATACTAGGACATCCGAATATATTAGTTTTTCGTCAATTTCTCACGATAATTCTCATTTAAATATATAGTGGGATATGTCAGATACTAAACGCCTCAACCTTCCTGTCGGCGGAAGGAGGCCACATTATATACATTCCCATCGGGACTAAGCCTCCCCGTCGGGAGCGGTATCAATATCTCATACCTTGGATCACATATAACGATCCATCGAGTCTCGGACCACCATGGTTCCATAGTGACCTCGCCCCCGGTAGCATGCGTGTGGACTAATGCTCGGTTCGGTTCATGGTTTCACAACATACGGATACACAAATATACATATATACGGTCTGGGTGTCCAAAAATTTTTCAAATCACAAATACCCATGTAAAACCACCATACGACCAGTAAAATATATATACATTTATATAATAAATAGATTAAAAGTATATAAAAATACATGGATGTTAGTAAAATTTTTCACAATAGTCAAAAGGTATCAAAAATTAAATTAGACAAAAGATAGGTTTAGAGAATATTTATTTTAACATTATACACCACAGATTTGAAGAAATGATATCTCAAAACACTCAAATTGGGCGTTCTCTCTCTCAGCCACAGCGCGCCCTCTTCCTCTCTCCTCTGTGCGCGGCCTCCCAAGCCTCTGTCGCTTCTACCGCCGTCGCTTCACCACCGCACTGCCTCTCATGGCTATCGCCGGCCTCCCCAATATCACCCCGCCGGCGCCATTGCGTTGCCATCTCCTCTCTCTCCTCACGCAACTTTGCCGTCCTCTCTGTGCAACCCACACCGCACGACACCGTCACCTCAGCCTGCGCCATGCAACCACACACCACCGACGACCACCAGCGCACTGCCATCGCTGCTGACCCCTTCTCCTTTCTCATCCTCTTCCTTCTCCTCCTTCTCCTTCTTCCTCTGCGTGAAACCCTAACCCCCTCTCTCTCCTCTTCTCCCTTTCTCTCCCCGATCCCCTTCTCTTCCTTCTTCTCTTATTTTCTTTTTCTTTATTATTATTATTATTATTATTATTATTATTATTATATTTCTATTTCTATTTTACTTTTTTTTTATTCCTAAATCTCAATCGATATTCAGACAACAGCACACGCGTACCTCGGGCGCCACTACGCAATTTTGATCAATCCTCAAATTTTTATAATATTTAAAATACCTAAAATTATAATAAATATTAAAATAGTCTAACTGGGGATCCAAAATATTACAATGAGAGCTTCGATGCTGGAGAGAGAGGAGGATGGATGGCCTCCTGGTTGGTTGGAGGGCTGAGGACCTTTGTGGTGGAGAGCGGAGGATTAAGAGCCTTGGCTCTGGAGAGAGGAGGGCTGAGGGCCTCCTAGTGGGACAGAGGGTTGAAAACCTCTGTGCTTGCCAGAGGAGGGTTAAGTGTCTCCTGGCAAGACGGAGGGCTGAGAGCCTTCGTGTTAGGAAGCGGAGGACTGAGAGCCTCGACGCTGGAGAGAGAGAAGGACGGATGGCCTCCTGGCTTGTTGGAGGGCTGAGGATCTTCGTGCTAGGGAGCATTGGACTGAGAGCCTCAACGCTGGAGAAAGAGGAGGATAGATGGCCTCCTAGCTAGTCGGAGGGCTGAGGACCTCCGTGCTGGGGAGTGGAGGATTGAGATCCTCGATGTTGGAGAGAGCATAGGACGGATGGTCTCCTGGTTGGTTGGAGGGCTGAGGACCTCTGTGCTGGCTAGAGGAGGGTAGAGCACCTTTTGGCAAGATGGAGGGTTGAGAGCCTCCGTGTTGGGGAGCGGAGGATTTAGAGCCTCAACGTTGGAGAGAGTGGAGGACGGATGGCCTACTGGCTGGTCGGAGGGTTGAGGACTTCCGTGTTGGCTAGAGGAGGGCTAAGTGCCTCCTAGTAGGACAGAGGGCTGAGAGCCTCCGTACTGACGAGAGGTGGGCTGAGCGCCTCGTGGCTGAGGGGAAAAGCTACTCACACCCTTTGGTCGTGTGCCAACCCTGAGGCAGTGGGTCACCGGGTCAATTTTGCCATTATTGAGGTGCTTTTAGGGTTCAGAGCGGGCCAGCTGTCTCGATCGAGCACTGTCCGAGTCCGAAGCGAGATCTCTAGAGCACTCGAGGGCTGATGCATGAGTTGTGAGTCTAATATCGTCACTCGAAGATGTGCTTTTGGAGAGCCGACGATGGCCCACCGATCTACTGAACACATGTGCCTGACTGGGTGGAGAGATAACGGCCATGCTTTGCCTGAGCGATGCTGTCCCAATCTGCCTCTTCTAGCAAAACACAAATTCTGCTACCGTTGCTCGAGCAGTGCTACTTAAATTATCACAGGATCCCCTTCTGACTCCGTGGCACTAGAGGCCTCTTGAAGGCTTAAAGAATTGTTAAGCTTGCGAAGACCAGCGAGGCACCTTTTTTTGGGGCTTGCCTGAGAGATGGTCTCGGTGGCATATCTTTGTCTGCTTTAATCAAGTGGCCATCCTTTTGTGGTCAGGAGAGGCTGACAGCTCTATCGCTTTGCTCCTCTCTTTTGGTATTTCTGGATACATGTGATTCCTTTTGGTCTTGCAACCTGCACTTTAATGACTAAGCTGTTGAGCTATTGTTGCCAAGATCCCAATTCGGTGCCTTCTTGCGTTGTGATTGTCCTTCGTTAGAGGATGTCGTCGCATCCCGCAAATTTAGTGGGAAGCTTTGTCCAGTAAGGTGGACATCGTTGCAAGCCCGGTGGAGCCACACTAAAGACCAACCGGGTATTCAAGTTACACCAGTTGGACTCTGGGTCTTAGGCCGTTGCACGGTATTGTCTTGGTGCTTGACCCTGTTTAGGGCGTCGTCACTTTTGGGTGTATGGTCTTAGCCCACGACTGTCGTTGACTGATGGTGCTCTCTTCTTCGGGAGGAGGCCGCCGCACGCATGCTAAAAAGCCCACTAAGGTTTTGTTGGTTGTTTCATTGGGAACTCCAGGAGCCCTTAGGCCTGATACTTTGATTGCATGGGCCGCTCGGTGTGGGATTGAGATTCAAATATGATTGCGTATGGGCTGCTCGGTGCGAGACCAAAGTTTAGATACGATCGCATATGGGCTGCTCAGCGCGAGACCGAGGTTTAGTTACAGGCGAGTGAAGACTCACCTGACTTAGGGGCAGTCTAGGTCGCATGATTTTTTACAGTGTTATGCAATCGTTTGTATGAACAGATAAAACTACTATGAAACGTGATGCAAGCAGGCAGTACGATGCATGTAAGACTTACCTGTATTCGGCATGGAATCGTCGTAGTTATTTTTTGGCGAACGACGTGCTATGCGCTTGGGTAAGGCTCCAAGTGCATGGTCTGCATGTACCGCTTCAGAGGGTCGCCAGGGCACCTTGTTAGGCTCCTTGGCCTAAGGCCCCTATTCTCCGAGGGGTCTAATCTCTTACCCAGATTGGCTGGGCGGCGCATGGCATATCCTCTGATAATTATGGCTTTCTTGATCGCTAGGGAATTGAAGGGCGAAGCCTTAAGTGCTACTCCTTTAGGTAAGTGCAAATGGCCCGAGAAACATGGGTCCAGATTATCCGGTTGGACAACAAGTGTTTGTGCGCTCGGGGTTGATTGTCCATCCACATGCTACCCGTAGGAGGGTCGTACCATGGGCGACTTTGCCTCCGACTGATATTGCAGCTCGCACATGTGATGCTGATATCATTTGACCATCTTAGAGTTAGAGGACGGAGCCCCAAGTGTGGCTAACCAATGAGGGGTCGTCGCGACGAGCGACTTCACTTTCATTGAGGAAATACCTCGCGCTCGGGGTGTCAATCTTCTCTGTCTGTCTTGTAGTGAAGGAACAGAGCCCCCAGGCATAGCTACCAAGTGAGGGACTGTTGCTATGAGAGACTTGCTTCGAGCCATAGTGCTGGCTGAAACTCGAGTGATGTCCATCTTTGTGTAAGAGATTGAGTGTTGAGGGGAGATGCTAGACTTTTTGACGAGTTCCCACAGACGGCGCCAATGTTACATTCCAGGTCTCGGGTTGTCAAATGGATTAGGGAACCTTTTAATCTTTTGCTACGCATCGATCTGGATTGGGCTTGATCTCCATTGCTGTTAACTTGTAACCTACACAACGCAAATCACAAATAAGAGGCCAGAGGACAATAGGGGATAGCCCCCCGTTCTCATTCCGACACTTAAGTCAGAAATCTTCCACAATAAATGGAAGAATGCACATTTAAAGATAAACGTGACAGGAATGTAAAGATACAATGAAGAGGGGAGTGTGAGAGGGATATATTTGGAGGCTTGAGCTCCACGAATGCACACGATAGAAGGGCAACTTAGAGGTACGCTCGCGGAGGGCGGTTTAGAGTTGCGCCCGCAAGGGGCGTCTTGGAGATGTCCTCACTTGGGGTGCGCCCGCAAGGGGCGGCTTGGAGATGTCCTCACTTGGGGTGCGCCCGCGGAGGGCATCTTAGAATTGCTTGGGGGTGTGCCCACGGAGGGCAGCTTAGAGTTGGATTCACAGAGGGTGACTTTGAGGTGTCCCCGCTTGCGGGTGCACTCGCAGAGGGCGGGCTTGGAGGTGCCCGCAAAAGGGGGGAAGACGACATGCATGTATGTGAGCCGCAGTGGTACTTAGAGGTCCATCAAAATGCACAGGGACGGGCACAGAGCCTGTTGGGCTTCACCCGCCCGGATTGTCTTGGCAGGCAGCTAATCACGGAAGAGCCGACGAGGGCCTGACGTGTTGAATGGGACGGCCTGATTGTAAAAGGTACTGGACGACTTTCTTTGGGGAAGCTCCGTACTGCTCTCTGCTAAATACTCTGATGCAGGGCGGCTTTCCAAGGAACTTCATTCCTGCTCTGCTCGAGGGAATTGATCGTCATTTAAGGGGCTTCCTCTGGCTTCGCTGCTGATGCATTTGGACGACATTCACGGAGAACTCTACGGCATTAGATCTAGCCGGGGGATCCAGGGAACCCTTGGCGCCAGCTCCATAGTTCATGAACAACCCACTAGGCCAACAATCTTTCAAGTTGTTGTTTGGACCCTAATATGAGAGAGATGTAATGCAATATCAAGATATTTTATTGTACTATGACCCTAAGAAAACTCTATGAGTGTGGCAAAGTGAAAAGTTAATAATCAGACTTATTTTAAATTAGTTAATTAAATTATGAATACCTCATTTTATAAAAAAGAGAAACAACCTTCGTTCTTAATATTTCAATATGAGTACTTATGAAAACTGAATAGTTATTAGTTAGAATAATAGACCACTCCAAGTGATGCAAAATTGAGTGATTACTCAATCAAAAGTGGAACTTACTCTAAGTTGTTATTAGACTAGGGTTTATTGAGTCACTCAAAGAATATAACCAATGCCTTTATAAATATAAACTCCATTAACATAGAAGGAGCATTTTTCTTATTTCTAGAAGCACCGTAAAAGCTACTATTAAAGCACAAATCTCACCACACTTAAATATACATAAAAAGGTCAAAAACTAGTCCTCTAAGGCTTCTTTAGCACCCTAAAAAACACTCTTAAGGCATGAATTTATTCTCAAGAGTCCTTCCATTCTCTTCATCCCTTACTATCTAATTTGTTTAGTACAATACTGACTTAAACATTAAAGAATAAATATATAATATTTACACATTTAAATTTTTACTTTTATTCATCGTGTGTATGATCTTGATAAGAAGATCTAAGAGCCCAATAAAAAATATTTTTAGTCAAATTCAAATTCACAATATTCATTATTAGTATCGTCTATGAAAATGAGTTAATTACAGCTATTTTTATAAACACAAAGTACCCACATATCTACGTCAAGAATTATCTTTAAATTTAACATACTAAACACTTAACTACATGGGCATTACAACCATATTTTCGGTTGCAAAAACCCTAGGGGATAATGATAATCATAGAAGCAACTAACCACCAGCAAATCCAAATTATGGCTTTATAGCTGCACAATTTTAGGATATGTCCTAGATGGTTATGGTGCTCTAAAAAATGGCTGTAAATATGCCTAAGTAGGTTGAGCATCTACTTTCTTAGATGTCACCTTTTAAAAAGGAGGGCACATAGAAAGACAACCTTGGGAAAGGCACATGCATTGCATTGACCTCCTTAAAGCATCCATAAGCACAATGGAGCAAACACCTCCCAAATTTGATCTTGGAGAAAGAGAGACGAGGCCAGATCAACACAACCACAAATCCTTGTGAGTGTCGCAAATCAAGACTTACATGGAGGAGGGGTCTTGTAGTACAATTCTTCAACTCTGTTCATATGTGTTGATATCTCAAGTATCCTCTAGCCACACCAAAAATGAGACTTTTCTAGATGCATGGAGGTTAGCCTTCTCTACATAATAGTAAAAAGAATTCACATGGCATAGAAACAGGTGTTTCTCTAGATATAGGTTGGGCCAATCAATCTATAGATAGATTGGACACATTTTATGACCAATATATTGGGACAGTCACAATCAAAGAAGTTCAAGATGCTAGCACTAGGACATACAATGGGAGCATATATCTGATAGACCACTTGGACTACTTTTAAACCCGATAAAAATTTTAAAATTTAAGAAATACAGTTTTTTACCTATATTTTTTTGAACATTGAGAAGAGACACCCTGACTTAATTCTGTCAACTAAATTTAAATTTAATTAAAATCTTTCAAAAACTCTCTATTAACTTTGAGCGGAAGGAAAAGTATCACTGATATTTGGCAAATATCAAACAGGCACCAAATGAGAGCCTTTAAGTATTACTTGG
>JAOVVI020003622.1:0-12174 GCA_028571085.2 Nepenthes alata | reverse complement strand
ATAACGTATAATTTATGATATATTTAACTTTTAAAATTTTAAATACCAGTATAAAATCACCGAACATCCGATAAAACATACATGTATATATAGAATAAATAGATGAGTGTATATAAAAACAACATGCATGATAGTAAAATCTCCAAACAGTGTCCAAAATATATCAAATAATAAATCAGACCAAGAAAAGGGGTTACAGATCCTTACTTCGACTTTATACTTCACAGATCTGAAAAAAGGATGCTCCGAAATACCCGAACCGTACATTTCTCTCTCCTACCGTGCCTTTCTCTCTCTACTAGTGCACTGTCTCTCTCCTCCGTGCTGCGCCGCCTAGCCTGCGACTGCTACTGCCCCACCCGTGAGCTGCCGCCACCTCTTCCTCCTATTGCGGCTACCATCCATCCCCGATTATCCCTCTCTCTCCTCGCCACACCTCCTTCTCCCTCACGGCTTCTCTTTCTCCTACACACGGCTCGGCCTCTTGCACCGTCGCCACCACCACAGCCACTGATGTCACCGCTGCTGCCACGAATGGCCATCGTCAACTCTTCCGATGTCAAATTCCTCACCAAGCACTGTTGCTAACCTCCTCTCTCTCCATCATTCGGCCGCAGACTTCACCCACGTTGCTCGAGATTCTGCCAAGCATTGTTGCCACTGCTGCAACTTCCCACTGTCACGCTGATCTCCTCTCCCCTCTCCTCCTTTCCTCTTCTTCTTCCCCTTCTCCTTCTCCACACGACAAACCCTCCTCTTTCCTTTTTCTTTTCTTTTCTTTTTTTACTGCTTCCTTTTACCACCACAGACACCCTTCTCGTCTTAATTTAATTCCCCCTCCCTTTCCAAAAACTAGTCGTGGGTTTCGGCCCACTACTTCGCCTTTTTCATTTATTATTATTATTATTATTATTATATATTCTACTTTATATTTCTTTTATTTAAAAATTTAAATCGATATTTGGATAACAGTACGGGTGCGCTCCAAGCATCACTCCACAATGTCGATCATTCTTCAAAATTTTACAATATTTAATTAATTTTTATTACACCCATATTGCCCAAAAAAATAATAAATAATTTTAATTAAATCAGATAAAATTTTTGGGTATTACAAATATTATTGGAAAAAATATACTCATTTTTGTTTTTATTTTTTAATTAAATTAACGCAATGTATTTTTTTCTAAAGTTTTCTTTTAGCACTGTTAGAAATATATCTAATATAATAAGGCATATGAATTATTAATTTATTAAATTAATTAAATAAATATAATCATATTAATTTATCTATATATTACAAAGAAAT
The DNA here is from genome assembly GCA_028571085.2 of Nepenthes alata. Lineage (NCBI taxonomy): Eukaryota > Viridiplantae > Streptophyta > Magnoliopsida > Caryophyllales > Nepenthaceae > Nepenthes > Nepenthes alata. The sequence continues at coordinate 10,865 of JAOVVI020003622.1, read as the reverse complement.
TTTCTAAGAGATGCTCCTTCAATACATATCATTTGATAAAAAAAAATTATGTTTTCTAAATTCATAACTCTTTCTATCATTAGAGCTTTTTATTTTGACATTATCCGTTGGATTTGCTTCCCTACTTGTTAGAGTCTTCCATCGGATTGTGTGACGGACCGTATTTTTCTACTGAGAATACGATAGAGTTTTGTCTATAATACGAATATTTGTCAATGCAAAAACCTATACAATATCCTGTATAATACATAATACATCCAAAAAATTTCAACTGTCAACAACATACAACAACACAAAACTACACAGAATTCAAATACTACTACTTAGATGTGTCTCTAACGCGGTGTATCTATACACAATGTCGTCTCAAGAGAGATGTCACTAGATACTTGTTACAAACCACAATAACCTGTGAAAGTATAAATAAATCTAAACGATAGTGAAAATTAAACTATCTAATCATCAGTCTTATGTACAACATACATTAAGATTCCAAAAGAAATATAAATGTTTATACAATTTCCCATGATATAAATAAAATTACAAGTTCTAAGTCTTCGATATGATCTTTCATATCTAAACCTAGACCACTTCAAATCTCTACACTGTCCTATCGGGCATATCAAATCTGTATTAAACTAGAGATAAGGAGAGACAAGGGAGAGCTAATAGCTCAACAAATGCAATATAATCAAAACAGTAGGCAATATAAGCGAAGTTAAGTAAAAGAGAGACATATAATCATAAGAGGGATGCATAAACAGGAATATGATCAAGCGTTCTTTGAAATATAATTTACTTTTTTTTGGAGTGTAATTATACATAATTAATCATCTTTATGAATCAGGGTCAGTAAATCTTACTAACTAAAGGTGCTGAAAAATGAGAAAATGATCATGATACACCACATGATCTAAGGTCACAAGTTTCTATTATCAACCCAGAGGCAGGCCATCACATATTGCCTGTAAACAGGCCATAAGGTCCCCACAAAGTTTTCTCTGGGACCCAGAGACAGTCATCGTTCTTCCACAATAATATCCTAAGGCGTGCTAAGGACATCACCCGCTCCAATAAGCGGTTAGGGTAATCTTTAAATCTTTACTGTAATATCAATGGCATGTTAGGAAATACTACCTTATAAATATAAATCCATGGTCCTGATTTCCTGACTTCACATTCTTTTTGAGGAAAGGTCTACTAAAATTCATTGAGGCGTAGGTCTAGGGTTTTGCAAAAGAAAATTAATATAAATTCACCAAATCGGGTATCCAATCGATAAATTAACTTACCTAGGATATTGATAATGATATTCTAGTCTCAATTTATATAAAAGCCCCAAAAATTGGAGGCCGAAATCACCCAGACGTGGGGTTAGGGTTTGAGTGCGAAAATCGGTATAAACTTTTGAATTCGGACAGGAAATTTATATATGTTCATAATTAAACTATGAGGATTACATATACGCGCATGGGTTTGGTATCGGGATAAAAATACCTAAAGGGGATCGAACAAAAATCAAAAAGTATGAAAGAAAAGGGTATGGATGTACTTGCTTTGACCTGATCTTCGATTTTTCCAACTAGTTCGAAACCGGAATCCATCCCGAGGATTTTCGTTTGCCCGCTTCTCTCTCTTCTCCCTCCCTCTCTCTCTCTACCCATGGCTCTATGTTTTCCTCATCCAAACTGCGTCCGCAATGGTTAAAAAGAACCCGCACACGGCTTTTATGCGGATTGACGCTCGAGCACCATCCACGGCACGTAGCAGGCGTACTGCACTAGAATTGGCGCTCACTGGGCGCTCAAGCACCTAGTAGGCGCCAGCCTGTTAGGCTACGCGCCCAGCTGCATGTCCGACACCGCCGTCCGATTTTCAACTCCGCCACATATTTTTCCACATACCTCAAGCCTAATTATAATTTTATTAATTTAATACCATGAAATTATCATTATTTAAAACCCGAATCATATTTATGGATTAATATATCAAAATTATAACGTTGGTTCCTAATTCCACAAATTCTGGGTCTTCAGCCCCTTAAATTCGATTCCTCCCAAATCTTTAGACCTCGGTCCACTTATTTAAACTTAATTACTCGAATATACCATGTTCAAAAAATCGGTACCTTATAACTCTCCCCTACTTATAAAAATTTCGTTCTCAAAAGTTTAACGAATTTCGAAACTGAACAATAGGGGAAAGATCTTCCAGATTCCGCCTACGTACTCCCAAATCACTTTCTTGGATAGATGATTATCAATAGAGAACCTCAATCATCACCTCGTCTGATCTTAAACCTTCTTCCTCGATCAGCGGTATAAAGGAGACATTATGATAATCTACCTGAATTCAAATGTAAGCCCAATTATTAGCTACATTTTCAACTTAATATAAAATCACAAATGAACCAAGAGGCTCTCACCTCGATACCTCCTAGGCCTCGAGAATGATCTTCCATTGGAACCTTAACCCATTTCCAAAATTTTTGAGCCAAGAGCCCACATGCTTCTACTGTTTTACTCTAATTAACAATTTATCAAGACACTAATGATCCTCTTGTAACTCATATCCATTGATTCATATCAGACTTTTAGATTACCTGGCAATTATGAACCTAAGGAAAATTCCAATGGCATCGATACAATTAAAGCAGGGTTCAAAATCTCTAAATTATAATCAACCTAGGTAACACAATTGAACAATCACCCAAAAGCCTCAAACTCAAGTACTTACCCAATCTTATCGTCTTGTTGGCATACCAACGAGACAACTTATACATTTTGGTTGTAACACCCAAATTTACGCTAAATGGGCTACCCTAATTTGCCAATTTCACAATATCCAAATAGTACCTTTAATTCTCACCGTCCTTAATGTCCTTAAAATTGAAACGGTAAGGGCTTTTCATCTCATAAGTTCCATGACCTCACTACCTAGGAAGCCACTCTCCTTCCCAAAACTAAAGGCAAAGCACTTCCTTTGCTTAGATATTGGGAGTTACTCGAGATTCACCCTACAACGTCTCTAATAATGCACCAAGACCTACCCATTTCAAAGATTCTCGTCATCCAATTATCGACAATGATATTCTTCTTGACTAATGATGCACCTCTTAAGTATAATCCTCTAATAACCTTACTGATCTATGCTACCACTTGATCGACTCTTCACGACTAACTCCAAAGCCCACCATTACTATCCTCAAGCAAATTCACCCGCTTATGTTGTAGCATGGCAATCTCTTCCTGTGAGACAACCTCTCAGTTCATTAGAATCGTTAGATAATAACTATCTCTATAAGTAACACCTATAAATCCTTAATGTAAGGATCTCAAAGGCTAACCCCAAACTATGGGTAGGGTAACTCTGATCATAGGCTTTTTACCCTCTTAACCAAGGGCAACCACCCATACAAGTTACGAGAAACACCATCCTATAACTTTCCTAAAAAGATCATATTCTACCGTAACTTATCTGACCCGTTAAAGGCTAACCCAAATAATAAGGTCAATATCTAATCCTTAATTCCTCAAATGCTACCCTCATGTGACTCATTCTGACGGATATTGATCATCCCTAAGCCAAACACCTCACGACATTGCAATCTTTAAGAAATACTTATCGAATCACTCTTCTCGGTTTAGTTAGACCCAAGAAGCAACACATTTACAAGACATCCATCAATCCTTCTCGAATAATCCATCGCTCCAAACTCTAAAGGATCGCATTCATACTATTGAAGAAACCACATACCCAACATAACACTTTCCCCTATTCCTTTCATACTTGAGTACACGGCTAACCATCTTTCGCAATCCATGACACGATCCTCAAATAGGTTTCTCATACCCTATTGACTCAAAGAGTTCATCAATAAGGCCAACCCAAAAGCACTGAAGCACCTCACGGTAAAACCCTCAGCTGATGCATTATTAGTTCAATATAGAGTCCTCAAAATTTGGTACCAATGCTGGCACAACTTCACAACAACTATCAATTTAATGATCAGAAGATAATTTAGGCCAATTATTTCCTTTTAGGAAACATCCTCAAACATTTACACTACCCAAACACCTTGGGAACCACAAAACGACTCCCAAGTGTGGTCTTATATGCTAACTAAACTTTGCACAAATCTTAATTAGACGATATGTAGATGAAATAATACTAATTTCATTGTCACTCAAACTAGGATGCCTCATATTCAAACCTATCCACCCAGTTACAAAGTGTTATATCCTTACCATCATTCATGGCACCCGACTAACCAAATCATCCTCCATATCACATCAAGCGTTATCACTGTATGGCAATCAGTCCATCCAAACCAACCACATCTACATTCCCAAGGGAAGGTCATAGACCTCGATGTAACTAGCACAAGTCTATAATCCTCAAATAAACGAATAAACTTAGGAAACACCAATAAAATATAGATGCTGGATCCCAAGGTAACACATATATCAAAACATCATGATCTGGGAACCTTATCTCTCACCATGATGGACAACACTTTCATACATCGTGCCATCATGGTGAAGCCTTGATCCACGGTATAGAGCTCCCTTACTGTCCAACTCATAAAATAAGGAAAATTCCTAATCATGCAATTGAACTATCCATAATTAAAACATACTCTCAAAAATTCCATCGAAATAAGATATTCATCCATAAAGGATCCACAAATAAATCCTATGATATCTCTTTTTCCTTGAGACCCATGATTCTTTCCATGTCACCCGCCCTGGGTCGACTTCATCTCCTATCAGACCTGGAGTAAGTTACCTTGTCTTCATTCGAACATTGCATGATCGTAATATCATCTTAATTCTCAGGATTCATATCTCAACCCCTTATAGGATCCGAGCCACCCAAAAATTTAAACACTTAGGCATCTCCAAATCGATTATAAATCGACATCTTAGGATTCGATAACCTTTGAAATTAATTTCAAGTTATTCTATCCTCATCCATCGATTCCACCCTATCCATCATAGTTGATACGTCGATCAAGGACTCCTTCTTAGCAAATTACTACTCCGAGGTCCTCAACCCAGAGCCAATCACCTAAACATCGAACCAAAATCGATTAACATAGGCCTCAAATCAATACCGACCAATTCAAGCACCAAATCGGTACAAATCAAATTCCAACATTAAAGTGTCTCTATATAACATCTTCTTCTTGACCCTGCGGTCGACCACTAACACGAGTAATCCTCCATCTATGAGCCATTCCTAATACCTCATTGTGACAGGAACAATTCGGATTAGGCAACTCCTAAGACACTAGTTAGGGTGCATAAGCTAGATAATCGAACTAAATCATTATTCACAACTTAGTGCTAGCCTAAGTTATAGGGACTGGGGTAAACAAAACTACCCGGACTAGCTTAATAATCCTATACATTTATCTACCTATTCGATCAATCGTAATGTAGCCTAAACTTTCGCATACGATTCAAATCAAACTTAAGGCATATCTTTTTCTCTAATACCAATTGTGACGAACTGTATTTTTTGCCAAAAATTTAGTAGAGTATCATACAATCTCCTGCCAAAAATTTGATAGAGTTTTGTTTATAATACGGACATCCGCCAATATAAAAATATGTACAATCTCCTGTATAATATATAATACATCCAAAAAATTCTAACTACCGACAATATACAACAACAATACAAAACTTCACAGGATCCAAATGCCACTACTTAGATGTGGCTCCAACGGGGTGTATCTATATACAACGTCGACCTAAAAGAGATGTCACTAGGTACCGGTTACAAACCATAATAAATTGCGAAAGTATAAATAAATTCAAATGATAGCGAAAAATAAATTATCTAATCATTAGCCTTATGTATAATATATATTAAGATTTCGAAAGAAATATAAATGTAGATACAATTTTTCATGACATAAATAAAACAATAAGTTCTAAGTCTTTGACGTAATCTTTCATATTCAAGCCTAAACCACTTCAAATCTCTACGCTATCACATCGGATATATCAAACCTGTGCTAAAGTGGAGATAATGGGAGGTAATTGTGAGCTAACAGCTTAACAAGTGCAATATAATTAAAATAGTAGGCAATATAAGCAAAATTAAGTAGAAGAGAGGCATATAATCATGAGAGGGATGCATAAATAGGAATATGATCAAGCGTTCTTTGAATTACAATTTACTTCTTAGAGTATAATTTATATATAATTATTCATCTTTACAAATTAGAGTCAATAAGCCTTACTAACTAAAGGTGTAGAAGAATGAGGAAAGGATCATGATACACCTCATGAACTAAGGTCACAAGCTCCTATTATCGACTCAGAGACGGGCCATCACATATTGCCTGTAAACAGGCTACAAGGCCCCCACAAAGTTTTTCCCGGGATATAGGGGCAGTCCTCGTTCTTCTACAGTAATATCCTAAGGCATGATAAAGATATCAACTGCTCCAATAAACGATCAGAATACACGGTCAGGGTAATCCTTGAGTCTATACTGTAATATCAATGGCATGATAGGGAATACTACTTTATAAATAAAAATCCGTGGTCATGATTTTCTGACTTCTCATTCTTTTTGAGGAAAGGTCCACCACAATTCAATTCATAATATTTTTGTCTCGGAAAACGATTCGATTGCATATCACATTGTGGATTTTCCTCAAATTACATATACGATTATTATCTTTCTTTCGAATTTAAATCTTTTCACGACTCATTTTGCATATACGAATATTATAAACATAGGGAAGAATAGAGATTCTTACCACCGAGAGGCAATTATAACTTTAGAGGCTTCCGGCTCACATTTCCTTCACAATCGATTAATGAACATAATTCTGAAATAATAATTAAGCATATGCAAATTTACATGCAGCTTAATTAACAATTAGACAATGTGAAATTATACAAAAATTATCAAAAAAAAATCGTAAACAATGCACGTGAATAGTGCATGTTGGGCATATCGGGCAATTTACAGAATTTTGGGCATCCAATAGGTAAATTACTAAATTCATGACATGGATAAATATAACCTCAATTCAATTTATACATAAAACTCAAAATTTATGCTCAAATGAGGTCCGGGCACGGGTCTAGGATTTTATGAATGAAAATCCATATAAATCCACCAAATCGGGTATCCAATCAATAAATTAACTTACCTAGAATATGAGTAATGATATTTCAGTCTCAATCTATACAAAAACCCCAAAAATCGAGAGACGAAACTACCAGGACATGGGGTTAGGGTTTAAGTGTAAAAATCGGTATAAACCTTTGAATTCAGACATAAAATTTAAATATATGCATAATTAAACTATGGAGATCACATATACATACATAGGTTGGACAACGGGAACGAAAATCAAAAAGAATGAAAGAAAAGGGTATGGATACACTTGCATTGACCCGATATTCGATTTCTTTAACTAGCTCGAAGTCGAAATCCATCTCGAGGGCCTTCGTTTGCCCACTTCTCTCTCTTCTCTCTCCCTCTCTCTCTCTACCCATGGCTTTCTCTGTCTTCCTTGCCCAAACCGTGTCTGCAACGGTTAAAAAGAACCCACATACGGCTTTTACACGGATTGGCGCTCGAACGCCATCCACGGCGCACATTAGGCGCACCTACAATGGAATTGGTGCTCGCCGGGCGTTCGAGCACCCAGCAGCCCGTCCGGCACTGCCACCTGATTTTCGACTTTGAAAAATATCCTTCCACATACCTCGAGCCTAATTGTGATTATATTAATTTAATACCCCAAAATTATCATGATTTAAAACCCGAATCATATTTACAGATTAATATATCGAAATTATAACACCGGTTCCGAATTTCACCAATTCTAGGTCTTCCGCCCCTTAAATCCGATTCCTCCCGAGTCATTAGATCTCGATCCACTTATTTAAATTTAATTACTCAAATATACCATACTGTAAAAACTGATACTTTGCATATTGTTTTTTTGATAAATTAGTAAGTTATTTTGTTTTGGTTCATCAGATGGGTGTTGTCCACTTCTCATATTCTCCTCTTTTAGCTTCTCTTTGAATTGTGATGCTAATTTGGACCGTTTGTGATCCTTGGTTTGTCTTTCAATGTCATTCTTTTGTACATTCCCTTCCTATTAATTTAATGCATTATTAGAACTTACCAAAATAAATACATCAATATATATATTTAACATACTATATTCTAAATAACTAATCACACTTCTAATTAATTACACGCAGGGTTTTATCCCGGAGGAGAAGGTTGATTGCTTCAATCTACCATGCTATGTAGCATGCACTGAGGAAGTAAAAGACATAGTAGGGGACGAAGGCTCATTTGGCATAGATCGTTTGGAAGCCATGGAAGTAGATGCTAGGGACCGCGAAGGTGACAACGTGCTTCTCTCAAGGGGTGAGAAGGTGGCAAGGATGATGAGAGCTATGCTTGAATCAATTCTTGGTTACCATTTTGGAATGGAATTAATGGATGAGCTTTTTATTAGGCTTGTCGACGTCATCAACAGCTACCCTCCTACTGCCTATTGCAAATCTACTCTCTTTGTTCTTTCTCTCACAAGGCAATGAAAAATCATAATAGATTTTCTTTTTTGATCAATGAATGTGTGCTTCTGTTTTTGTTATAGTTTTTAACTCAAAACGTTGTGTAACTAACTAGCTTTGACGAAGATTATCTACATGATATGAGACATATTTTTATTTATTTATTGAGTTTAATTAAGGTTAGGGTCCTATTTATAATTTAGATAATTTAGTTCTTATTAGATAAATCAATTTATTTTAAAAATATGTCCATACATGACACATTCTTTAATTAAAAGATGAAAATTTTCATAATTTTTTAAAAGCCACTTATCAGAGTCCACAGATTCTAATTCTGTTACACTGGTACATAAAATAAGCAAAGTATACTTATACTGTGATATGTATTATTTGATTTGCTTATTATTGTCCATTAAATGCTGACTTCCCTAAGCAAGAGGACCACTACTTGGTTCTCTTTAAGCTGTGAAATGGATGCAAGATCATTATTTTTGGTATTTCTCTAATTGTTGTGAGAAAAACTCGCATTCTCAATAGAGTAAGGGGAGAAATCAATTATGTATTTTTTGAGATAAGGGTAAATCAATGTACAAATTCTATAGATTATTTCAATTTCAAAAAATTTCATATTCATAAATTCAAATATGTCAATTTATATTTGTATATAATTTAGTGAAGAGTATGATAATAAAAATTCTAAAAATTAGAATGTAATCTCATTGAAGAAGCTTACATTTTATTGAAGAACAAGTAACTTTGGATCAAGATGGTAGGAAAACTTATCTTCTTTGTTCATTTGCTATGACTTACCTCTATTCATTCAAACATTTACACATATTGGGCCTTCAGTTTCATTCTCCCCCAAATTGGTTCTCAAGTTTATTGATGGTATTATCAAGTAGTTCTTTTGCCATAGTCGGGTTTTAAAGAAAGTGTCAGCAAGGTGGCTTAGGAAGAGGTTTAGAAACCCTTTTAGGGTCATTTTTATGATTAGTATATTCCGTAACCATATGTAATTTTATGTAGATATCAGGTTGTATTTCATCAAAGTGCTGCATTAATATATTTCTGTACCAGTTCATTCCAGCTTCCAAGAATACCACTCCTGACATGAGCTCTCCACCCGCCTGAGCCCAAAATCCTAGAGCCTATACTTGCCGGGAGCTCTCCACCCGCTCGAGTCAAAAATCCTAAAGCCATGCACTCGCCATGAGTTCTCCACTTGCCGCATGCTCATGCCGTGCTCGAGCCCGTGGCAATGGGAAAATTTTTTAAAACTATTTTTTGAGCCCTCTATATATATGAACCTTAATTCTTTTGCCCTAACTTTTGATTGAGTATTTTGGAACATCTCTCCTTGAGAAATACTCAACTTTTACTTCGCTAATATCGCTCTAATTGAGAAAACCGATCAGTTATCATTGTACTTCATGTACTAACAAGTTTTCTCAACACCTTCTGTGATGTTTCACATCGGATGGGGAGGGGAATGAATCGTGCCTTATAAGGGCGTAGATATCTCTCCCATGTGGACGCGTCCTGAGAGCTTGTGGAGGTTCACCAGGAGAAAACCTTGGGGCGTGTGTATAGCTGGAGACGCCGAAAAGTTCTCCCAGGCCAAAGAGGATAATATCTCGCCATACTATGTCGCCGCTGCGCCACTTTGGGGACACATTTTGGGAGCGGTAGAGGCTGTCTGTTAGGAATAAAACCGTGTGCCTGTGTGGCAAAGCGGATAATATTCGCAAGCGGGTGCCCGGGGAGGTTACAAATGGTATCAGAGAAGGGACCCGGTTGGTATGCCAGCATGGACGATAGACTCCCAAGGGGGTGGACTATGATGTCCCACATCAGATGGAGAGGAAAACGAAGCGTGCCTTATAAGGGCGTGGATACCTCTCCTTTGTGGACGCGTCCGGGGAGCCTGTGGAGATTCTTCAGGAGAAAATCTTGAGGCATGTGTATGGCTGGAGACGCCAAAAAGTTCTCCCGGGCCAAAGAGGACAATATCTCGCCACGCTGTGCTGCTGCTACGCCACTCTGGGGGACGCATTTTGGGGGCGGTGGAGGCCATCTGTTAGGAACAAAACCGTGCGCCTATGTCGCAAAGCGGACAATATTCACAAGCAGGTGCCCGGGGACGTTACACCTTCTCTTTACCGATCCATTATTTCTACCCTTCTACCTTCGTTGGTGACGTCGGTACGTTGAAGAAAGGGATGCGGTCGTGTATGCTACTTCAAGCGGTCCGAGATGAAAGATTGACGTAAAGACCGAAAGGTGTCCGGTTCCATTGCC
>JAOVVI020003620.1:0-18803 GCA_028571085.2 Nepenthes alata | reverse complement strand
CTAATTCCCACCTTATTCTATTCCAACAACCAAACATAAGAATAACAATTCCAACTCTATTCCCATCCATTTCTATTGCCTGGAATAAATATTATATTCTCACTTTATTCTATTCCAACAACCAAACGTACCGTTAGTGACTCTAAATCAGGAATGAAAGTATCAACGGAAAATGTTTCCATGGTTTGATAGATCAAAGTCGAGTCAGGATAATTCTGACCATTATTCGGTATAATGAGTTATTCTCTGATGTTTATTGTTGTATTCTGATTCGAATTACTACCCCTGATCATTTGTTTTAGTTTCGAAGCCATTTTTAAGATTTTCTATAAATGATGCATAAAACTAAATTCCCTACAGATGATGCAAAACCTACTTGCAAACTTAGTAAAACAGGAACACCCCTGACAAAAACACCATTTTTTCACTTCGACAGGCAAACACATCGGTTCACAGGCTTAAGCATTCCCTTTCGTTTCCATAGATAAGGATGATAATAATTTTATTTCTTCGTATTCGTTTTTAATATAAATCGTTTGTTCACGATCCTTAATTGCAAAAGCAGTTTTAAAATCAAAAGGTCCTATATGATAAATTTCTTCCATGTGTTGTGTGGGAAAGTCCAGCCAGAGTAATTACAACCATTACTCGGTATAATTAGTGCTTCTCTAGTGTTTGTTGTTGTACTCTGGTTTGAATTACTACCCCTGAATATTCGTCTTAGTCTCGAAACTATTTTTCAAGATTTTCTACATATGATGCATACAACTAATTTCCCTACAGATGATGCAAAACCTACTTGCAAACTTAGTGAAACAGGAACACCCCCGACAAAAATGCCCTTTTTTCACTCGACGGGCAACACATCGGTTTACAGGCTTAAACATTCCCTTTCGTTTCCAAAGCTATCATGCAAGTGATCATGACTTACTCAAATACAGAAAAAGTAGCTTATATACCTTACACCAGGTAGAAAAAATCGAGCATGTCTCTGATACCAAATCTGTATGCGGGATCGTATTTCAAAATCGTAGATACAAAACAACACATAAACTAGAGAATAACAGAGATTATACCATATAAGGCTGAATTAAACTGCTGGACTTTGATTGATGAAGTTGATTACATACTTTAGCAGTGGATACAAAGGAAGGTTGAGCAAAGAAAGGAAATAAAATTTACAGGGAAAGAAAATAAGAAAGGTTTTGTTTTTGCTAAGCTTCTCTAAGCTCTCTTTTCAACTCGATTTCGAACTCTGCCTTCAACTGTGACGAACAAGGCTTTAAATAGATGTTCGTGGTTAATCTGCGTCATTGATTGTTGCAATAATTGAGTAGAATCTGAACCGTTGATAATCTGTATTATAATTGCTATGAATCAATTCTGTTATGCATCGTTGTCAGCATAATTGCTAATTTGTACTGAGATCATGGATTGTCTGCTGATGAAGACAATTCTGTTATCGGTCAATTTGATAAATAGTACTGCATAGTATTTGTATAGTATCTGACGTGATAATGGAATATTTTTATATCGTCCATCTGTCCATATGAAGAGTCCTTCTATGAAGAATCTCTCTGTCCATGGAATATTTGTCTTGAATTATTGATCTTCTGATTTTGGCTTTGGATGTTGATTTAAAATGGTGTAAATCAAAGATGTCGTTTTCTAATTTTGCTTTGTTTTTCTATATACTGCCAAATTAGTGATGATAAATGTGGCCAGTGACTTGTACCTGTAAATTAACACGTATGTTAGGATTTTTTTATCTATTCATTCAGAGACTAAATGGATCTTGGGTATAGCCCGCTGCATATGGAGGCTTTGGACTAGCCGTACGTGATCGTGATTGAGTAGATAAATCTGATGCTGGATCATCATCTGATATATCAGCCCATTGGGCTTTAAAGTCTTGGGCTTACTTTGCGAGTTGTTGATGCATTTGAGCCATCTGGACCATCATTGTATCTAGTTGGGCCTTCTGGGTTTCCATTTACTTGGTAGTTTTAGTAGATTATTTGGAGGAGACATATAAAGTTGGAGATCCAATACTGTGAGAATTTCATGATTTTGCCTTAGAAGTACTTGGTACAACTGGGTGGTCTAGACTATAATAGTTTGGTGTGGGTGGTAGAAGTTTTGAGGCAATGTTTATAGTTTGGGCTACGGCCTGGTTCTTCTTGTAATCATCCTCTATCTGCGTAGAAGTAATCAGGACAGAGTTAAACTTATCCCACCATTTGATTCTGAATTCTCGAACAATTGAGAGTGGAATATCCTGAATAGCTAATTGTAAATCTTCATAATACTGATGATAAGTAAAGTGCCATGAAACAATCCATGGAAGTTCATAATCAATATGAAAACAGATTATTCTGTGTGGTAAGAACATATCTTTGTGTAATTCTTCATAATGCATCATTGCATTGTTGACACTGCTTGGATAGAGAGCTGGTAATGAGCCGAAATAAATTCACCATTCTGTAAACCATACTAGTAATAGTTTTGGACAAGTTTCATCAAATCTAATAAAGCAGAAATGAGTATAGGACCGGAGGTAGAAAGTATTAAACCATACTTCTTTATAATCTTAGTAATTATATCCTGTTGTTTAATAATGAACCGAAAAAGGTTTAGGAACCCAAGTGGTAAGTCCAATATCTTGGAGAAATTTGATGTGTTTAATTTTGATAGTAGAAAATGCAATGGTATTGTCTCTAGGATTGCAGTGATTTTGATTTCAACAGATTCAGAATCAATTAAGATTAATTTATAATATTGTTGGGTTTTAGAAATATCTACTATTTGGTATAAACAATTACGATGAAACATTCTGTTGGTTAAAGTAATGAGCTCATTAAGTAAAGATTTTTTATAGTAGGCGGTAAGAGCAACATGGAGTTTGAGTGGTTTGGTGATATATTGGTTATCATTAAAAGTCGGAACTGGTTGTGTAGAAGAGGAAGTGGGAGTTACAACTTCCTTGAAACTTAATGGTGAAAAATCATGTAATGTTGAGTATCTGTTGGAGGTTGGGATACTCTGTGGTTTAGACATTGCATAATTATGCACAGATTATTTTGATGGTTGCTTGATTGGAGTATAAGGAGATGGAATGTCCTTCTCTTTTCCTTTATAAGACATAGCTTCATGTAAAAATTCTTTTAGTAAAATATCTAAAATATGAGATGCAATAAATTGTTCTATATCAAAATATGTTTGCCATCGTATAGAAGTAAAATCTTTTATATCTTTGTGTAAAATAATATGAATGTTTTGATATACAAGATGATGTATAAAATCATTTTGGGTTTTTGATATGCAGAAAGTTTCTTTATGAATATGTGAAAAATAATTAAGTGAATGGAATGATAATGTCTTGTTTATGGGAATCAAAATATGAAATGCTAATGCCTTGGTCAAAATATTAATTTGATTTGGTCTAATGTATTGTATTTCTATATTGGACTTTTTGTTATATATTTCTACTTGTCTAGTTGATTCTAAATGTTTAGTATCAACTTTAGAAAATGTAGGATATTTACTTATATTTGATTGCATAATGGGTTCTACATTTTTAGGGTTAAATTCTATATTAGAATATTGATTATTTTTAATCCTTAATTCTATTGGCTTGATTTTAGTATGTTTATAATTTTTCATAGATAATATTCTTGGCTTACAATTAAAATATTTTCTAAAAGCTTTCTTAGTTGTTAAATATTTTTGAAAATTACTTAGTATCTGATTCGTATGTTTATTAATGATTGATTTTTGAAGATATTTTAACAATCTAAGGATTTTTAGTAATAAATTAGATTTAACAATTCTTCGTCTATGATTTATAATGAGTTGGTTATTTATTTGACTTAATATTTATTTGGCTACAATCTGTTTTTCATAATACTATTTTTTATTATATTTTGAAAAACTATTTATTTTTTCAATAAAATTAGGTTTATGATATTTTTGATTTTTATTATGATTATTTAGTAGTTGTATTGTTTTAGAATGATTTAATAAATTATTTTGTGATTGTTTTTCTTTTTCAATTTTTGTGTCACAAAATACTTGTATTAAATGATTATTATTTACTTCCTTGTTAATTTGTTTGTTTACTAATTGATTGTGTAAAATAGTTTTAGTTATTTGTAATTTATTTGAAATCTCTGATTGATTTTTCTGTGTTAGAGTATTTATTTTATACATTTGTATTGCAAATTTTTTTGAGGAATAAAATAATATTTTATAAATGAATTAGATAATTTGTTATTAGATAAAAGGTAATCACAAATTATTTTATAATATTTTTGATAATTATATTGTAAGGTTATTAGAAATATTATGTTGTTTAATTTCTAAATTTATATTTCTTTTATCATTAATAGAATAAAGTAAATTAGGGTTTGAAAATATTTATTTTGGTAACTTTTTTTGAAAAAAGATAGAATACTTTGTTATAGTGGACATATATAATTTTAAATCAGAGAAAATATCGTTAAATCTTATTATATAAGAATTCTGAAAATTATTATATAAAAGTTTAATAGTTATTTGATTTTGATCTGTACATAAAGAAAATGTTATTTGATTATTTTTAGGTTGATTAATGTGGTTAACAATTTCTTTATTTGAAATGTTTGGTTTAAGTTCTAATTCTCTAGATAAAGTAAACGTACTTTCTATTTTTTTGTTTGAATTTACAGTGTTTAGACTTATGTTCAGATTCTTTATATTTTCAGCATATAGTTTTTAATAATTTCTTTTGTGGAGATTTTTTGTCTATTTTAAAGGGATTAAGTTTTTTTGTTATTGGAGAGAGTATTAAAGAATTTTCTTCTTTAATATTTTCTTTAATGTTTATCAATTGTGCTTTAGAGTGGGAAATATTGTTAGAGTGGGAGGAGGATGCTTCAGTTTTGGTATTTTCTAAGGAAAGTGATGAATGTTTACTATGTTTAGAATGGATTTGATTTGTATTTTGTTTGATACATTCTATAGGAGTTTCTTTTTGCCTATTTTAAATTATATTCATTTGACTTATTTTTGTTGGAGACTTAGATAAATTATTGGATAAATTATTTATTTTTATAGTTAATTTATCTAAAGGTGCTTTTCTTTGTTGTGCAGAGGGAGAGAGTATAACGTGATCTAAAATTGGTGCAGCAAATGATTCAATTTGATCAATAATTGATAACGTTTTAGTAGGACGTGACTTAGGATGAATTAGAGTTTCTAAACTCATTTTTTTCTTCTTCTTCATCATCAGTATCTTCTTCTTTAAGAAGAAGAGATTCTAAAAGAAGTTGTGACGACCCAGATTCTAAAACATAAAAATTTCAGTCATCGAGTCAAAATAATCAAAGGATCGAGAAAAATTGAAGGTTATCCAAAAAATATGTGAGATCCAAAATTTAATGCTTAAAATGGAATTTTAAATGATAACCGACTTTGTGAGGAAGAAAAAGAAGACCGGCCTTATGTGGGTTAAAAAGAGGTTCAAGTTTCACTTGTGAAGTCCGGCCTTGAGTGAGGTGAAAAGAAGTCCGACCACCTTAAGCGTAAAGAAGTCCAATTTTTTCCTTGGGCCTAAAACAAAATCAACTTTTATGTAAGAAGAAAACAAGATCGGCCCCTTGAGGCCCAACAACTTCGGCCTCCTCCCATGAAAATCAGTCCGGCTTCCCTTTTTGTGAATCAAGATCGGTCCTCCCTTCATAATCACAAACATCCCAAAAAGGTTGGCCAGCAGCGGAGTGGGCCGAGCAGTTGGCCTGAAATGAACTAATGGTAACTAAAGAAAAAGCAAACTTTACTATTTAGTTGGAATCTAACTAGGCGGCGACCAAACGGAGTAAGTAAACTAACCTAGTTACTCCCACCTACAGTCTGTGAATAAGTACAGGAGTTAGTGAGTTACCCCACCTGCTCCACCAAACCCCTCCTCTACATAAAACGGCGCTGGTTGATGCAAGAAGATGGAAAAGAGTGAACCCGGCGCTGGCAGTAAGGAAGAAGTGAAGGAGAGAAAAACTTCAGACGGTAATATTGAGCGCCCGACTCTCTGGCAAGTGTACCTCGGACGTTGATTTTAAGTTCATGCTTGAGAATATTGCAAGTGTACTCTATTTTAAAATTTATACTTTACTGCAAGTGTACCTCGGACGTTGATTTTAAGTTCATGCTTGAGAATATTGCAAGTGTACTCTGTTTTAAAATTTATACTTTACTGTAAGTGTACCTCGGACGTTGATTTTAAGTTCATGCTTGAGAATATTACAAGTGTACTCTGTTTTAAAATTTATACTTTACAGCAAGTGTACCTCGGACATTGATTTTAAGTTCATGCTTGAGAATATTGCAAGTGTACTCTGTTTTAAAATTTATACTTTACTACAAATGTACCTCGGACGTTGATTTTAAGTTCATGCTTTAAGAATATTGCAAGTGTACCTCGGACGCTGATTTAAGTTCATGCTTTAACAATATTGCTAGTGTGCACCTTTCCCCCCCACTTTTAAGATCATGATTTAATGCGAGTATATGCATGTTGCATCGTAAGTATATCTGATAAGCGTATAATTATGTATGTGCGATATCTGTCTAAAGAAGAATCTCTGTTAACCGCATGCTTAAAAGAAGTTCAGTTTTTCATTAATGAAAATTAAGTTCGGTTTTTCCTTGAATAAAGAATCAGTTCGGTTTTCCCATAATAAAAAGTACTCCGTCCTTTGAGTGAAAGTGCTCCGGATTTATTAAACTTTGGCTTTTAAAAGTACGCCGTCCTTCAGTGAAAAGTACTTCGGATTTTAAACTTTGGCTTTTAAAAGTACTCCGTCCTTCAGTGAAAATACTATGGTTTTTAAAAGTACTCCGTCCTTCAGTGAAAAGTACTCCATATTTATGAACTTCCGCTTTTAAAAGTACTCCGTCCTTCAGTGAAAAATACTCTGGATTTATGAACTTCAGCTTTTAAAAGTACTCCGTCCTTCAGTGAAAAATACTCTGGATTTATGAACTTCGGCTTGTAAAGTACTCCGTCCTTCAGTGAAAAGTACTCCGTCCTTCAGTGAAAAGTACTCCGGAATTTATGAACTCCAACTTTTAATGAACTCCGTCCTTTGAGAAAAATGAACTCCAATTTTTAATGTGCTCCGGCTTTTGAGGAAAAGCACTTCGTCCTTTAAGGACAGGCACTCCATTCTTTAAGTAAAAAGCACTCTGTCCCTTTTGAGTGAAAAGCACTCCGTCCATTTCAGTGAAAAGCACTCCGTCTAAAAAGCACTCCGGCTTTTGAGAAAAAGAGCTCTGGTCTCTGTTGTAAAGAGCCCCGGCCTTAATGTAAAATGAACTCCGATTTTGTATAAGAAAATGAGCTCCGGCCTTGTATTAAAAATGAGCTCAAGCTTCGTATTAAAAATGAACTCCGGCTTTTAAACTCCGGCCTTGTGTTTAAAAGAGAACTCCAACTTTGTATTGAAAACTAACTTCGGATCTGTATTGGAAATGAACTCCGGCCTTGTATTCAAAATAAACTCCGATTTTGAGTATATGATTTTCAAATTAAGTTCTATGATTTGAAATCTGTTTGAAGTATATGATTTTTGAATCAGCCTTAAGATTTTATGTACAAAATTTCTGAAGGGTAAATTGTGATGTTTCTGACTGAAAATGATTTTCAGTAAGCGATAAGAAGATAAGAAGAAAGTGTGACTAATGCTGAAAATGGCTTTCAGTAAACAATAAGAAGGAAGTATTCTATTTCCGTTATTATGGACCCAAGACTGATATGCAGTCAGGTAAGGTTCTCCGGCATGTGCCTTAAAACGTTATGGTGGTCATCGAAGATAACTCTGTCCGTGGAGTTATATGTGGTCCGCCCTTCCTCGGGGTGTTACGGTCTGGAGGAAAGTTTTGTTTCTGGCCTACCTTCGGGAGGCACATCGTACTGTTCCTGAGAGATGGGATCATCTGTTATGTTCTGTTTAGTACCCCCTTGGATTGAGGAAGGATCTCGTGAGGTGGGATCATGTGTTCTGTTTATTGTCGTTGATTGTAGGGAGATGTACACAATCTATCCTCGATTATTCACCCCCTCCGCTAGTAGGGTCTACTAGGAGGGTCCTTTACTGACAAAGATGAGATTTCTGTAAAATATGGTGGTAAGACTGACTTCTACTTTCTGGAATATGAGTACATTAATTTCTGATTTCAGAAGACCATTTTCTGACAGTTCTGTATACGTCTGCATCATGTTTCTGTTATGAATCACTTTCTTATGGCATTTGTAACTTTATGTGTAATAATACCTATTTTGCTGAGTTATGCTCCGCATACATGTTTTACTATATACCTGCATGTACCTTGATGGGTATCGGCTCACTATTTTCTATTTTTGTTCCCTCTAGAGAAGACTTTAGAGTTTGTGCCTGACGAGTTGGAGTGATTAGAGCTTGTCTGAAGAATTATCAAAGATTCGGGAGCTTATTTTGGAGAATATTATTGTAATGACTTGTTTATGATTCATAAACGTTTATAGTTAGACATTTTTTATTATGTATTCGAAAATGAATACTTTGGAATGAATATGAACGTTTCCGTAATATGTTAGAGTAACTTCCGCTATGCTTATTATGGTTAAAAGTATATGGGTCCTAGATGGCATCTGTGATCATGTGTTACGAATGACGGAATAAAAAAAATATCTGTTCCGTCACAAATAGGTTGGTTGACTTTTATTAGTTAAGTCTTGATTGTCTTCATTCGGCCTATTTTTCAAACTCTTAAAGGAGAATTGAATGCTTGGTTAAGCTCCTGAATTTTTTTGAGTTGTAGATGTGTGACCACACTTGAGACCATATGATTTTACTGAACCATAATTGTTCATTTGAATCGGTGTTTTCTATAGATAAGATATTTAAACTAATTATCCAATTTAGGATTAGTTTTAGCGTATTGATAATACTTATGCATGTAAATTGGTAAAATTAAACTCAAAATTATTTTTATTGATAGCCTTAAAAATAGTTTACAACACACAAGTACTCTAAAGTAAGAGGCAAGGCGTGCCTCCATATTCCTAGGTTGGCCTTTTTATTGGTAATACTTTTTGAAGCAAGCAACATTCCAAGTTCTTGGGAATAGCATTCTATTTTAAGTGCATAACTTATATACCATGTTAATGAGTATTACTGTCACTAGAAATGGTCCTTACCAAGTTGGAATAGTTTATTCTTATATGCAAATTTCTTGATTGCTTTAAAAATTTCTCAACACCATGTCGCCTACTTCAAAAGTGTTTTGTTTTAATCATTGGATTGTATTGATACGAAAAGTAAATTATTGTACAAATGAATTTATATTTCAACATAAGTTAAGGCGCATGTTTTTTATTAGGAGTCATTTTAATAGATACCCAATCTTCTAGAACTAAGGTTGGTCCCTACAAGTTCTCTCTTGAACACCAATGGTAGTTAGGAACCGAAGAATCTCATGATGTTCAGATCATGGCTCATAGCTAGGGGCGTTCTTGAGCCTCATGATGTGATGAGTCATTTTTATACCATAGGGATAAAGATAGGCAAAAGGGAAATTTTTATCGTTTGCAAAACACTCCAATGAATGTAGTAAATCCTGTATCAAAATTGATGAGGACGCCAGAAATGGGCCGATTCAAAAGGAGTAAGTGGCCCAAATTAAGCAAAGACCCGGTTGTGCTCAGATGGTCAATGGAGTCATTGACCGGAAAGACGGCATGTAGGCCGGCTGCAACCCAGGATAAATACGACCCAAGTCAAAGTCAGCCCACGTATGCCTCAACGGTCACCTGCCCTAACTCTCCGTGCCTTTAGGAAAGGCAATCTCCATTGTAACGACAACCTTACAGAATCAAAGCGCAACCCGAAAGGAAGGTGCACAAATCAGCGCGCAATCCACAGAATAAACCCTAACGATTACTTTGCATAGAAGGAAAATAATCCACATTCTTGATCGTTGCATCCAAGAATGGCGCCCACATCCAAGCAAGGAAGGCAACGATCCCTATAGAAGACAGACATCCTGCCTCGCTACATAAAGAAGGCTGTGGAGGACCATGGCTGTAAAGGCCATGGAGATTCACTCCCGAGACACGCTCTCAATTGCCTACAAATGACCTCTAGCATATTGAAGCTCACAGAAGCTCTCTACACTCTCAAGCTTTCCAAGCCAATCACTTCTTGAGTGCACCCCCACCAATGCTCCCAAACACGATCTAAAGCATTCATTTGTGCATTCATCGCATTTTACCTTATCGTCCTCAGAAGGCTCATTAATGACTTGTGTGTCAGAGCATTTTTGATGGTACCAAACCCCATCGTGAATTGGCCGCTCATTTTTAATTGTGATGTGCAGGATCCTAAGTTCGGCAAACGGAGATTGAAATCCGACGAATAGCCTGAACCTGTTCAATGTTTAGATGTAAGCATGAATTTGGTATTTTCAATACTCATACTATGATTTTACCTTTGCTTATTCTTCGTAGTGTTTTCTAATAGATCGAGAAAAACTCATAGCTATAGAAGGTATTACACTAATAGTTCAAAATGGAGAAACTAATATGAGGTATATAAGCAACTGGCATAGAAAAAAAAGAATAGAACGAGTAATTAGCAGTTAGAAAATATTATCTAAACTATAAGATTAAATACACTGCAAACATTAAAAGGACTCTAGTGAGAGAGAAAGAACAAGCTGTTGGGGATCATCCTCGTGTGAAAGTCCTTGTGACCGAAGGACTTAAACGGAGCATGTGTGTGTGCTAAGAGGAAGGAATCCTAGTCAACTATGTTGACCAAAATCTTCTGGACAATCAACTCTGTCGGTTAATATGTTGATCGGAAAAGTCATCTGACTCTGCTAAGGAGGCCAGATAGACTACTTCAACCGATCAATGGTGTGGTTGACTGGCTGAATATGGAAGGTCTGAATGACTCTTATATCCCAAAAGGTGTACAGTTAACCTACTCGATCAGGTAGTTGGTAGACATCATTCTCAAAACTCTAAAGGCTGATCGGTTCGTAGGAGTAAGCATGCGCTGTCTACTGCAGGATAGGGCGTGCGCATGCATGCAGACCTTGGAAGTTGAGCACCAACCACCAAGCTGGGCAATGGTGGGGGACATCTGTATATATGTATGTATATGCACATTCAGCAAGTGTGATAGAAGGAAGAGAAGGAGAAGATACCGGATAAGTAGAGAAAAGAGTGTGTAAAATAGAGATGAGAGAAAGTGAAAAGAAAGAAAGTTGTGAGTGAAAACGAAGTGTGAGGACTTTGTTTACTTTGCTCTGTTCTTATTTTTCGCCTCTTGTAATTTGTTCTCATACTTAGTGATCCTTTGTGGACTTAGTGTCCCATGGTTTTTTTTCTTATTTTAGAAGGATTTTTCACGTAAAATTTGGTGTTCATTTATCTTCTCTTGCCTCCTCTACTTCACAGTGCTTGTGTGCCTTGTTAGTTGGTTGCCCATTCCGGCCAATAGATGGATTGTTCTTGTATCTTGGTTAGTTGGTCGTCCGCTGTCCGCCAATGAGTGGTATCAGAGAGAGGTTGATAATTCAGTATGAATGGCGTTATCATCCTCAAAGAACTTGTCATTCAGTATAGAACAATTTAATGGGAAGAGCAACTTCATCGTCTGGTAGGAGAGAGTGAAGAATATCCTGACTAGAGAAGAAATAATAAAAGCACTGAAGAAGAAGGAAGACAAGCTGAAAAACCTATCAGTGGAGGACTGGCAAAATAAATGAGATCTTGCCAATTGCACTATCAAATTATGCCTAGTGGACAACACGCTCCAGAAGGTCCTTAGCCTGACTGATCTGGCAGAGGTGTGGGAGAAGCTGGAGAGCCGATATAAGTATAAATCCTTAACAACAAGACTTCATATAAAGAAACAGTTTTATGGTCTGTGGTTGCCAAAAGGTGACAGATTTAAAAAGTATTTGGATGACTTTAATCGGATTGTAACACAGATGTCTGCCCTTGATGAGGTAATCAAGGAGGAGGAAGGGCATTGGTGCTGCTGGCCTCTCTGCCAGCTTCTTATGACTATATTGTCACTATGCTACTGTTTGAGAAAGACACTCTCAAACTGGACGAGGTCATCGCTTCCTTACACATAAATGAGTCAAGGCGGTCACAAGGGCCCTCAATGTCTTCTCATAGTAAAGTACTTGTAACCGAGTCTATAGGACGAAGTAGAGAATGAAGTCAGAAGCTTAGAGAGAAAGGACGCAACAAATCTCGTTCAAGGTATCAAAACCTTGAGTGCCATCATTGTGGCAAAAAGAGCCACATCAAGAAGCAATGCTTCAAGTGGAAGCGCAAAAACGCAAAAAAGGAGAAAAGAGAAAAGGGACTAAGTGAGGACAAGTCCTCCGTCTCAATGGTCACAAGAAGAGATCTCCTATTGACATGTGAAGAGAATGTGGCAAACCTAACGGATGAGGAGTTTGGCTGGGTGATTGATTCTGGTGCCACCTTACACGCCACGTCAAGAAAGGGATTGTTCACATCCTACACTCTAGGGGATTTTGGAGTGATAAGGATGGGCAGTGAAGGAACATTCTTAATTATTGGTAAGGGAGACGTTGTACTGGTTACCAATAATGGGACGAAGCTAATGTTAAAGGATGTTCGACATGTTCCTTACATCAGGCTCAATATCATCTTAGCAAGTCGGCTGGATGATGAAGGTTATTATAGCACCTTCTGTGAAGGTAAGTAGAAACTTACTAGAGGATCTCTGGTACTAGCAAGAGGAAACAGGTACTTCGGCTTGTACATTATGAAGCCGTTCGCAATGACTGGAGATATAAACGCTGCAACCGGCAAGGAAACTGAGAATTTATGGCACAGGAAGTTAGGTCACATAAGTGAACGCTGACTGCATCATTTGCAAAGGAAGGGCCTTATTGCCAGAGTCAAGGAGGACGGACCAAGGATGTGTCCTCACTGCTTGGCCGACAAACAAAGGGGAGTCTCATTTTATGGAGACTTGTCTGCTCTAAAGGCAGAACTGCTTGATCTCATCCACACAGATGTGTGTGGACCATTCAAAGAGAAGTCGTTTGGTGGAGCTCAATATTTCGTCTCTTTCATTGATGATTATTCCAGAAAATTGTGGGTTTATCCATTGAAAATCAAGGACCAGGTCCTCAGTATATTTGAGCAATTTCATGCCCTTGTTGAGCGACAGACGGGGAAGAAAATAAAGGCCATCCAAAGCAATAACGGCGATGAATACATAGGGTCATTTGATGCCTATTGTCGGTCACATGGTGTTAGGCATCAGAAAATACCTCCAAAGATGCCATAGTTGAATGGAGTGGCTGAGCAGATGAACCGCACACTTTTAGAAAGAGTACGGTGTATGCTTTCTGAAGTTGAGCTTCCCGGACACTTATGGGTTAAAGCTCTAAAAACGGCTTCCTACATTATAAATAGGTCACCCAATAAACTCTTGAAGGGTGAAATGTCAGAGAAGATATGGTTGAACAAAGAGCCATCTTATGATCATCTGCGGGTGTTTGGATATAAAGCCTTTGTCCATGTCCCAAGAGATGAAAGGACAAAGTTGGAGCCAAAGACGATACAGTGCGTCTTTTTGGGCTACGGGGAAGATGAGCCGGGGTATAGATTTTATGATCCAGCTGAAAGAAGACTTGTCCGATCAAGGGACGTAACCTTCGTTGAAGATGAAACAATCAAGGATATTGGTAGAAAGGCCAAGTGTGATGGCGAGTAAACGGACAAAGTAAGTGTCGAAGTTATCAATCCGGTATTTCTTGAAGACGAGGACAATGGTCCTGAGGTGATCAATTACAATGGAGAGGAAATAATAACTCCTGATGAAGACCAGGTTGATGTCATCCCTCAACCCGCCGATGATTTGCCTGTGAGACGATCCTCACAAAATAGACGTCCATCCATCTGTCTGTCACCTAGTGAGTATGTTATGCTCACTGATACTGGAGAGCCTAAAATTTATGAAGAGCCTATGGAGGATGAGAACAAGGAGAAATGGTTGGAAGCCATGAATGATGAAATGTGTTCTCTCCATGAAAATCACATATTTGATTTAGTCAAGCTTCCTAAGGGGAAGAGTGCCTTAAAGAACAAGTGGGTCTTTCGACTGAAGACGTCTAAGGATATTATGCAGCCGAGATATAAGGCACGGCTAGTGGTGAAAGGTTTCAGTCAACGAAAGGACTAGTGGTGAAAGGCTTCAGTCAACGAAAGTGAGTTGACTTTGATGAGATTTTTGTTCTAGTGGTAAAAATATCTTCCATAAGGGTTGTGCTGGGAATGGTAGCTGATCAAAATCTTGAAATGGAGCAGATGGACAACCAGACATCTTTTCTTCATGGTGAACTGGAAGTAGAAATTTATATGGAGCAATCTGAAGGGTTCAAGGCTAAAGGAAAGGAGCAACTAGTCTATCGTTTAAGGAAGAGTCTGCATGGATTGAAACAGGCTCTAAGACAGTGGTACAAGAATTTAGAATCTGTCATGATTAGTCAAAGATACCAATGAACTACTTGTGATCATTGTGTTTTTATACAGAAGTTTTTAGAAGACGATTTTGTTATCCTTTCCCTTTACGTGGACGACATGTTGATTATTTGACAAAACAGTGTTCGAATAAAGATGTTGAAGGAGCAACTTGGAAAATTCTTTTCAATGAATGACCTCTTACCGGCAAACCAAATTCTTGGTATTAGAATCATTCACGATCGGGAGGCAGGGAGACTATGGCTGTCTCAAGAAAACTACTTTGAGAAGATACTCTAATGATTCAACAGGATAAGTCAAAGCCTGTAAGCACTCCACTTATAAATCATCACAAGTTGAGCAGTCGTCAATGTCCATCTTCAGATGAAGAGAAAGCATACATAAGAGGCGCTCCCTACTCCTCAGTCGTAGGAAGCCTTAAGTATGCCCTAGTATGCACCAGGCCAGACATAGCACATGCTGTTGGCACAGTCAGCCGATTTCTGTCTAATCCAGGAAAGGAGCATTGGTCCGCGATAAAGTGGATTATGAGATATATCCGAGAAACTTTTAAGAAGTGCTTGTGTCTTGGGAGTGACAAGCCTCGGTTGGTGGGCTACTCTGATACTAATATGGCCGGAGATATTGACAGTCACAAATCCACTTCAGGATACTTTGTAAAATTTATAGGAGGGGCAGTTTCCTGATATTCTAAGTTACAAAAATATGTTGTTCTTTCCACTACAGAGGCCGAGTACATTGTCGTGACAGAAGCTTGCAAGGAGATGTTGTGGATGAATAAGTTTGTTTAGGAACTGAGCCTTGAATAGAAAAAGTATGTGGTACTCTGTGACAGCTAGAGTGCCATTCCTCTCTACAAGAACTCCTCACTCCATTCCAGATAAAAGCATATTGATGTGCGATATCATTGGATGAGAGATATATTGAAAGCTGGTCTACTATCACTGGAAAAGATTGACACTGAAGAGAATGGGGCAGATATGATGACCAAGATTCTACTAACGAAAAAGAATAAAATATGCTGTAGATTAGCCGGAATGATGGACTTAACTTCCTCACAGTCGTGAGGGGAAGTTTGTTGGGGATCACTCCCTTGTAGAAGTCCTTGTGACCAAAGGACTTGGACGAAGCACGTGTGTGTGCTAAGAGGAAGGAATCTCGGTTAACTATGTTGACGGGAATCTTCTAGACGGTCAACTCTATCGGTCAATATGTTGACCAAAAAAATCGACTGACTCTGCTAAGGAGGCAGGACGGACTACTTCAACCGATCAACGGTGTGGTTAACCGTCTAAATATAGAAGGTCAAAATGACTGTCATATCCCAAAAGGTATACAGTTGACCTACTCGATTAGGTAGTGGTAGATGTCATTCTCAAAACTCCAAAGACTGATCGGTTTGCAGGAGCAGACATGCGCTACCTGCCCAAGACAGGACGTGCGCATGCATGCATACCTTGGAAGTTGAGCACCAACCACCTAGTTGGGCTGTGGTAGGGGACATGTGTATATATGTGTGTATATGCACATTCAACAAGTGTTATAAAAGGAAGAGAAGGAGAAGACACCGGATAAATAGAGAGAAGAGTGTGTGAAATAAAGAGGAGAGATAGTGAAAAAAAAAGAGAGTTGTGAGTGAAAACGAAGTGTGAGGACTTCGTTTACTTTGCTATGTTTTTATTTTTCGCCTCCTGTAATTTATTATCATACTTAGTGATTCTTTGTAAATTTAGTGTCCTGTTGCTTTTTGTCTTATTTCATAAGAATTTTTCACGTAAAATTTTGTGTTCATTTATCTTCTTTTGCCTCCTCTACTTCACAGTGATTGTGTGCCTTGTCAGTTGGCTGCCCATTTCGGCCAACAAAAGGATTGTTCTTGTCTCCTGGTTAATAGGCCACCCGTTGTCCACCAACACAAGCCACTTAACTATTAAAGCAGATAATAAAACTTCTCATATTTTATGCTTGTTATTTTATTTATAGGGTGCCATATTCATGCGGATAAGTATTATTGTCCTCCTACTAATTGACTTTTTTTTTATAAAAAAAATATATTTAAAGGTTAAAATTTAAAAATAATGGATAAAAAAAAGAATAACTATCATGAGAATTTA
Organism: Nepenthes alata; assembly: GCA_028571085.2. Taxonomy (NCBI): domain Eukaryota; kingdom Viridiplantae; phylum Streptophyta; class Magnoliopsida; order Caryophyllales; family Nepenthaceae; genus Nepenthes; species Nepenthes alata. Next base: position 2,132 of record JAOVVI020003620.1, on the reverse strand, counting down.
ATGTAACTTTTATTTTTTATTTCTTAAATTTTATTATTAGTCAATGCAAAGAAAACAGAAATGATAGGAGCATCGTACTAGCCTTCATACACTTACACGACAGTGCGCTATTGGTTGCACCATGTGTTCATAGTGAGAGAGAGATAGCTTGAGAGAGATAGCTTGAGAGAGAGACAGAGGGAGACGGCGAATCAAAACCTATCTCTGTGAATGGGTCCGTAATTTATGCAAAAATCAGATAATAGCATGTCGGATAAGCCAAAATTATGCAGTCCTGCGTGCGTTCCGTCCGCATAGAGTTCCCTCGATCAATTTCCTTCACTCATTTCCCACGTTCGCTTCTTGCTGCAACCATATCGTCGCCCTTTCAGTACTTCAATCGGGGAACCGAAGGATATTCACAACCACGCGCCAGTATACGTGCCCGTTACTGATGGAACAAACGGGCCGCGATCAGTTCCAAAAGAATGCTTCCGATTTGGAAGATTCGACTCAGGATATGCCCCCGAAAGTGGACTGCGAAGCGATGGGGGACGGATCGAACGGAGATACGAAGTCGGGGGTCAACGATGTGGATAATAAGACCGCGGTGAGGACTCAAAAGTCGGTAAGGTGGAGCGAGCAATTGGTTTCGGAATCTACGTACGTGGCCTCTGATGATTCTGATACGACCTCGTACACTAGCGGATCGAATCCTTATGTCTCGCATTCCTCTTCTCCTTCCCCTTCTACATCTCTCAAAGGTAACTTACATTTATTTGTCCAAAAAAAGTACTTACATGCTCCTTTCTCTTTTCGTTGCAAATTGGATCATTAGATGAATTTTGAATAGCTGAAAATTTTTGGATTTAGTATGGGGAAACATATTTAAAAGGTCTGCATTTCGTTAAGTGTGTGACTTTCGTGTTAACAGAGAGGATTGGTGGTGCTCGAAATGTGCTTGGAAGATGGGGAAGCAACGTGCCGGAGGCTACTAAGAAAGCTGTGGATCTCGCTGGAAATACTTGGCAACACTGTATAGCTGTCCTTAATTTTTTTTTTCCGGATGAATTTTATATACACTATATTATAATCTATCACATTGTTTCGATCTGGATTCAAGGTTTAGTAATTAGCCAATCATATTTTGATACGTGGTCCATTAGGAATTGCCTGCGGATGTCCTGGATTTGATAGCTCTGGCCATCTGAGTTGTTGTGGTTAATTAGACGAAATTGAAATATTTGAAGTTGTTTCATGTTTGCATTGACATGGGTTAAGATCATTGGATCTAATGGGCTTCTACCACTTTCTAGATCCACCTTTGAGCTTCTCCACGGTATGGTCTTCAAGTTATAATATTGCAGTCCACTTTATGTCATTTTGTATGGTCGAATCAGCTTCATTTTGTGATTTTGTTTTCAATATTCTAGCCTCTTATGTAGTATGAACCCTTCTTGAGGTTGAACAATAAATGTGATTGCTTCACTGTTGATCTATTAAGTTGGATTTTGAATTAAGTGATAATATATTTTCTTTACTTTGGGAGATAAAATTTAACCCTTTAATTTGCCTGAAGGCATCGAAAAGAACCTTCAAAGGAGAGTCTTGGCCATCAAATTAGCGATATATAGACTGGCTGTTATAGCTGTTTATTGTCTACGATAGGTGTCAAAGTTGATAACTGGCTGTCATTCTGCAACATGACATCTGAAGAATGTCATTGTCCTTGCTGACACCTTTTGAGTTTCCTCTCTACTTTGTCTAGAATCATTCGTGATCCGTTTATGGATACTTGTGGGTTAGGACTTTAAATTTGTGGTGTTTCCATAAAATTCTTTGGATTTAGCAAATTGTCTGTCCAAGGTTTCTTTGGTTTTTTCCAACATAAAATTCTGCAAGGTATGCTAGCAAGCTTCCTGCAATAATGATAGTGGCTCTGTGTGACGGAACGGATTTTTTTTTTTTTATCCTCTAAAGCTTCCGTCAAATAGAAATTCAATGCAAGACTTCTGCAGCAATTTCGGCAGAGTCTCCCTTGCAACTAGATGTAAACTCAAAAATACAATCCTGAACCAATCATTCAAAGCAAGCACACCTCTATCCATCAATCACAATTCCTACAACAAACATTCACAGGATCACTTGTGCCA
>JAOVVI020003619.1:0-18805 GCA_028571085.2 Nepenthes alata | reverse complement strand
TTTACTAATAAGCCTTATTCCCAAAATAATGGTTTAGGAACATCATCTTCACATAAATTTGACCTCAAGTTACCAAATAAGTATATACCTCAAAATTTACTGAATTAGTTCTCGAATACTCCTGCACCGAGTTACGCTCGGAGTATGCCCAAATATTTATTGATAACCGCCACAACTAATTAACCCAAATGCACTCTGAATGACCGATCCATTGATCCTAAGAATATTTCTGTGCATAACATCTTTTATTCTGAAATTTTTTTTCTAAAATATTACTTTTTTAAACCTGTAACTTGTGATACTTGATTATATGTTAATATTTAACATATTTTTCTTGACTCATCTATCATTAACTCAGAAAATTCATCTATTCTAAATCCAATTATAATTATATCATCATGAATCAACGATTATACACCTGCCACCATGATTGGATATAATTTATGAGGTATCGATACTCGTAAGTTTGATAAGCAGCCAACTATGTACTATTATGATATATTGCCACTTGCAGTGTATAAGTATCAAACTCAATTATGGACGATCAATATCTTGTCACCCCTATCGGATAAATCCAAAACATACTATGCACGCATTTTCAAATTTTAATAAGGATTTACATCCAAACAGAATATAGAATATTCAATCTCAACCACATGTCAAACACAGTAGCCCTTAGTTCATTGATATGTCAATACATGTTATTCACAAGACTATGATCATATCTCCAAATGTCCTCAATCCTTAAGAATATAAAAATTAATATTGAGTAATTATAGACTATATTATTGCACCGTAGGTTTTATATTTCTTGATACCATGATATATTTCGCTTAACTATAATTAGCCAAGAAAATCACGCATACAAATTGTGTTAATGCCAATAACTGTCTACCAAGAATATAAAAAGAAAATTCTAAAATAACTAAATGTTTGATCAACATTTAAGATTTTATTCAATCCTTAATAAACTTACCGGTACACTAATATCATTTCTGAATTCATAAAAAATATATTATATGTTATCACTACCAAACATAACTTTGTAAAATTTTGGTTAGTCAAATCCGTCTCGACACTAATCTGATGATACATAATACATCCGCCCTGTAACTGTAACTGGCCTTAATTTAATAAATTGTCCCCAAATTATACATCTTCGAGCTACCTAACTGTGCATCTCTAGAATTAAGCTACGAGGACAGATTATTATGTTCACCATCAGGCATTCATCACCCAATTTTCTCATCTTCAAGTAATTGAAAATGCATTTTGGTGACATATTATTAAAGCATGTACGGCAAAGAGTAATATCGGCAAGACTACGGCTATGAACATATTTATTTACCATGTAAACCGTTAACCCGAACATAACCCATCACATGGCCTACAAAATCTGAGAAGTTGATCCTGTAATTGTTAAGTCACTTCGTTACTCAATTTCTACCACTTAGGAGGAGAAGTTAAAATCAGGTCCAAAAACATGCTATAAAACTACGTATTTTTATAAATAAAAGAATACCTTAGTTTAAGGTGCAAGCGAACGGGCCAAAAATCGTTAGTTATTATGATTAAAACTAAAATAGCATATTTTGGAGCCTGCAGAACCGATTTTGGAACTCGATCACCGACGTATTGAAAATCAAAATCACTACTACCATGCCATAGTATAAAACAGTGACTCAGTCAGTACAAATGTATTATTTCCTCACCCTTTTGGAAGTATTCATCATTTTCCTAGTACGGATGAACTGCTGTTCGCTCACCCTTTTGGAAGTATTCATCATTTTCCTAGTACGGATGAACTGCTGTTCGCGCTGCTGTTTGCTACCATGCATGCATAGAAAATCCTAATTTTACAGCGCACAAAATGCTATAAAACGGCCAAAATTTTTGTATAACGAGTTGCATTACTGTATTTACAATGATTAAGCCACAACCTAATGATTAAAAAAATGCCAGAATTAAAGAGAAAATGGTAAATTTCCACTTGCCCTAATTTTCTTTGCTTCCCTCGGCAACAACAGCGGCAATCGACTCCCTCCTCCGTGGCACTGTGCAGCGGTAGCGACAACGGCAGTGTCGTCTCACGGGTAATAGCTCCGTCTCTTCTGCTCCCTCCCTCTCTCACTCATTTATCTCAACCCACCACTTACATGCACGAATTCATGAAGGAAGAGGAAAAGAAGAGACGGCTGCTGTGCATGTTTGGGTGGAACAAGGGGTGGGAGGTTGAATCTGATCTTGTATATAGGTTCCATGGCTGCCGTGACGTGATCAGAGTTCGACGGGGAAGGGGCTGTAGTTGGGTGTGAATTGCCCGGAGAATGAATTGGGTTTTTGAATAATAATACTTCTAATATTAATTAAACTAATTTAATAATTTTTAATTTGTTAATTAAATTCATATAAATATATAAATATATATTATTGTCATGGTAAATCGTAATTATTATTTTAGAAGATTCAAAATAATTATTAATTGTTTGACAAAATCTTAAAATTCTTGGGAGTTCGATATGTTTGATATTTTCACAAAGTTAATCCAAATTCTCCATCAATTAATAACTTATTAATTATCTTTATTAATGACTTCTTCCGAATTAAAAGTACAATAAATTCGAATGAAAACATTGGGAGTGTTACAGTAAGTGTATGTAAGCCTAAAGAGGAAATGGACTGTAACCTTTGCAACATAAAGGTTTCTAACAAGGCTATTCTTGCTCGTCAAGTTTAAAGATTATCTCTGCGTGCAGAGAATCGATTTGGATGGATCCGTTCTATTTGTATAGCTTGAAAAATAGGTGCTTTTGGTCCCTTGGGATTTCTCGCAATATTCATTAGTGTTATAGGAAGATTCTTAACCTTCGTGAATATATCAAACTATTTATCTCATTCACTATTGGTAACGACTTCAGGGCAAAGTTGTGTAGTGATTTGTGGCACCCGGTTGAATGATGAATCGTGCCAAGATTTTTCTCTCTCTTGTGTATATTTTGTCTCAACATACGTTGATTACCTCTATTATTAGAGAAAACTTGGTGTTTGCCAAACAAGCATTATCATCTTTCTTCTCCTATTTTGTTTAATATGCTCATTTGTGGGCCCAATGTACTTGTCGATGATAAGGTTATGTGGTCTCTTTGTAGTTTGGGGATGCTCTCTTCTGCATTGGCATGGTGGATCTTTCAACCCTTGGGCCTATCCCTTTGTCGGCCCTAGTTTGGGTGATGCCCAGGATCCCTTCGTACTAATTCATTCTTTGGTTGGCTAATCAAGAATGCCTTAGCACGAGGGACCATATATCGATATTTATGGAAGGGGGCATATGGTGTGTTCTATGTAGGAATAGAATGAAATCTGACCAACATCTCTTCTTTTAATATCATTTTTCTCCAAATCTCTAGAGGAGTGTGTGTTGAAATAGTAAGCGCTAGTAGTTGACAGAATAGTGGCACTCCAGCGTTTAGTGGCGTTGGGCACTCCGAGGTTTAGTGGGCAAGTTGCATATGAAAGGGAAAGAATACAATGATTGTAACCTTTAAAATGATTCTAATTTTTTAATTTATTTTATCTACTGCGAGATAAATATTATTATCTTCAAATGAAAAAAGATCAACGATTCACAAAGGGTGGTGGATGTTGTTAATTTCTGTGCTCAAGATAAGATTAACTTAATGTCTCTATTGCGTTGCAACCAGTCGAGATCAATCATTTGGAGATAGAGTTTGAGTCTCTCCACTATCCGTGGTAAGGTGTAAGTTGAGAGATCTTTTATATTTTTGGTATCTATGTACTTAGGCTTGGCCAATCCTTGCCATAGTTGCTTGTTTTTTGTCCTTGTTTGGGATTATATTGTTGGCATGTTTATATTTGAAGGCCGACTGATTTTGATCTTTGTAAAGATTATACGACTTTAATTTTAAACGTCTTAATTACTAATTAAAAAAATAAATACTAGGTGAACCTTCTGCATGCAAGTTAGGCGAAATGAAAATGGGTCCCTGTTTTTAACAATGGAATGAATGAAAGACCTTAAAAATTTATTTAAGAATCACAATTTTCTTGAAACGCCAATTAATCAATTGAATAATTCAAATATGACGATCCTGAATATGGTAACAACAAACCTAATCCACCTAAATAGAATCAGAGTTAGTATTATTGATACGCCTAAATAATATGAAACAATTAACCAGAACTACAGAAGGATATTTTCATACAGTAGCTACAACAAAATGGACCAAAGCTGTGAGGGAATTTCAATCATCCTTGCAGTCATAAAATGTACCAAAGTGGTAACAAAATTTCCACTAGGCATGACATCAAATTCTTTTCCTGAAAAATAAGCTGTATTACCCATAAAATTTAGGTACATAAAACCCTTATCAATTGTTAGAGGCTCAATTATACAAAATTAGTCACCCCGGCCCTTTCAGCCTTAGATTCACCTGAATCAATAGATTAAGGTGTCAGAGACTGAGCTGACTTCCTTAAAAAAATTAGTAACAATAAAAGCATGCCAAAAACATTAACAGTTAAAAGAAACCAAGTAAAAATTTTTATTTTATTGACATTAGTGGCAAAATTTTATGAATTTATAACACTCTGCACCATAAGAAAGCTCCCCCCCATTTATGCCATGGTTAATAGGTCAAGATTGGGATTTGAGGGCATACTCTCCTTAGACAGATCTTTCACCTCCGCCGTTAAATAAAAATTCGATGATAAATATTTTAAAATATAAAAAAAAATTATATATAGTATTTTTATAAATTTTTTATAATGTTAATGTCTATTAAATATTTAACAATATAATAAAAAGATTAAAAAGACCGTTTAAATTTTTTAACATTTTAAATCTCATCGGTTAAATTTTTTTTATCTAGTGAATGAGATGGAGATGTATTTAATATATACTCCTAAAAAATTATACCACCCCCAAATCCACCAAGCTTCTAGGAGCTTTCAATATTTTTCGGTAACAAGGAATCCTTTCTACCCAATGTACACTAGAGCCCAACTCTGATGGATAACCTCCGTCGTTAAAAACCATATACCAGATAAGTCCATGCGCAGAGAAACAACAATCAAATTCATGACTAGGGTTTTGGCATGCCCTAAATCATTTTTATCAACTGTGTTATCCCCTGCAATTTTAAATACTCAATCACAGAAGGTTATTCTCCATATTCTTATGGTCACCCCATAACCTAACTTACGTTTCTAGGTGCCCGGACCCAGTAGAAGAGCAATTAAGGATAATTCCAAGACCTCCAAATCAAAATGCAGCAGCCTTGTTATTCATGGGAAAAATCATATTCACGTCACAGTAATATTATTATCAAGGAAGTGATACCGAATATCTAACGTATGTGAGACAAGATGTGGAGCCCAAATTGTCCACCACAGTTGGTTTCTTCAATAATTCTGCTCAGGTGTTCAAATTATTGGAAATAGGATCTCCAAAAAAAGAAAACAAAATTATCCTGAGAATAAATCCAACGGTAGCCAACAGCCTTAAAGAAAGCTTGTTCTAGGAGGACTTAGGAGCTGCTGCTGATTTGTCAGGTAGAATATTATCAGGAAGGATAAGCTCTGGCGGCGTTTCTCGTACAACACCAAGCATTGAATCATATTCTTCATCCTTGCGCGCAAATTTCTTGCGTAACACCTTTTCAAATTCGATCTCGTCAAAGCTCTTGGCATTTTCAGCTGCATGAACTTGAGCAAGGTTGGAATAGTTAATGGCTGACTGAGAGATGAAAGCCATCTCTTCTTCTGTGAGTTTCCTCAGAAACCTTGCAGGGTTACCTCCCCAAACCTGTTTTTCAGAATACTTACGTTAATACTAAAGGAAACTGATATGCTAGTTTGCCTTACTAAGCAAAAAAAAGTCACATCAAGAGAGGAGATTTTTGGGCTCCAGTGCTCATTTTACGCCTATTGTATGGACATTGGACTGTTTATTTTGAGCCACAATGTTTTGCCTAGTGGGAACAAAAGTTGAAGCAGATAGCACCATGAAAGCATCTTCCATATGGTTTAATCCCTCAAGTTTTTAACCACGGTTACCAGATTCCCATGCAGATAATCAACCACGGATCACAGGCTAAGTCATTAATACCAACCATGGTTAGCAGATTTCTAGCCCTCCAGCATATCGAGTACCATGTCCTGAACTGCAACTTTCAATGGAAACACTATCTCAACTTTTTTATGTACCACAAATCCGGTCAAATCTAGTAACTATGATATAATGATATCAACGGAAGATTTCTTGGTCGGAAAATCATTCTTCAGTTAGAAGCCTGGAGTTCTGTTAACCTTTTCTTCTTCATTCTTTTTTTTTTCCCCTTTCCCAAAGGAAAGGGTTTGCACTTGACAATATACAGGTTTTAGGACAACTAGTAATACCCAACAGGTGAAGGTTATGCCAGTTCTATGATAGTAGATGAGAAGGGACTTTTCTTAGATTAAAGGCTTTGCAGGCTCTAGTTAAGTACAAAGGAGGAGAATGGCACCGATATGAGAATGGCCCCGATCCTGAGTTCATTTCTTTTGCTTCGAAGTGAAAAGTTAAAATATCACTTTTGTCTCTGCGAAAGAATGGGACTGCATCTTGTAGCAGGTAATAATTACCCGATAACAGTCAAATCATCAGAAGCATTCAATTCCAAAAAGGAGCACCAATGTTCCCACCATTCCTAAACCACTCATCTATTGCTATCACCAGCGCCGACCCAATTGTCGCAATATCAACAAAAGAGACCCACTGTGAAGAATTGGGAAGAAGGGTCACTTAAGCTCAACAAGTTAAACAAACAACAATTAATCTTCAAATTCAAGTAGGTTCTGCAATTTTTTCATTAATTACAGAACCCAGCTGCTGGAGATTGAGGGTAATGGTGGCAAGATGGCAGCAAGAGATGTCCAAAACAATAGTAAGAAAGAGGAACTGGGGGAAGAGATAAAGATAGGAGAGCTTATGAGGATGAAGGGGGTGCAAGAGAGGTTGAGATAGATTGAAGCTGGGAAAAAAGCGGGAAAAAAGAGTCAGCAACAGAAGGAAAAATGAGGGAGTGGCTGGGGATGTGAGAGAATCAATGAGAGGTAACGAGGGGGCAGAAGAGAAGCGAGAGCAGAATTAGGGGCAAAAAGAGTGAGAAAGTCATATTAGGGGTGAATAAGAACGGAATGGGGAATAAAGAGGGAACAAGTGCTTACAACACAACATTTTGTTATGTCCCTCTGGTGTCAAACATCTAGTCAGCCATAGAAATGACAGTTGGCATCAAAGAAATCAACACAGTTTGTGGTAATACAGATTCTCAACGTATGTCCTCTTAATAATGGCATTTGGGATATTTCATTTCTCCATTGGTATCTTTTACTGTTCGTTGGCTTAATACCCAATATTCAAAGTTTAAAGTATCAGTGTGGTATGTAACATCCGGATTTCATTTAAGACTTATAACGTTATTAATATAATTTTAAATCAATTTGAAAATAATTATATAATAAAAATTTAAGAAAACTTTAGATGATTTTAAAATAAGGCCAGTGCCTGACTAGTGCTTGCCTTAGGCTAGTGCGTATTTGAGGCAAAAGAGGTGCACTTCATGCGTACCCATGGGACACTTATGTGTATTTTGGACAGAATAAATGTTGCTTGATGTGCGCTTATTACAGCGCTCATGCGTATATTGGATAGAATGCTGGCACCTGAGCTGCGTTTAATATGGCACTTGTACGTGCTTGAGGTTTTGGAGAGACACCTGATGCGTCTCTATTTGGCACTCATGCCCTAATTGTATTATATAAGGCCACTCGCACACCATTTTCGGTCATTTTATGGGAAAAAGGAGAGAGAAGAGAGAGAAAGAGAATGGAGAGGAAGAAGAGAGAAAGATAAGGAAGTAACTACTCGATGTCAGATCTATTAGACTAGATATTTAAGGCAAGTATTTCTAAGGCTACTAATTGGTCTATTTCGTGAACCTTTGGATTTTATTTATGATACTTATTTTATTGTACATGCATGCCACTTTTTATTCCATACTTTGAATATTGTTGCATGCGTGTGATTTTCGCTGTAGGTTTTGAAAATTTATTAGGTTGTACCGAAAGTTTGAAGGTTTTATTCGTTTTTCACAAAATAAGTAAATATTTTGAAATATTATATTTGTATATTGGAATATTTGTAAAGAAAAGCCATAAAACTTGTGCATTTGACATTATATATTGACATTCCATGTAAGTGCTTCAGATTGGATTCTACTTTGATATTTGTATGATTTGTACTTTCCTACCAGGGTGAAAAATTTTGAATAATTGTACTTTTCTTATAGTAGAAAAGTTTCAACATTTATACTATAGAGAATGAAAAAATTTTGGATATTTATTTTAGAGTCCAACATTTGATATTTTGTTGAGAATCATTGTAAAATATTAAACAAAAATAATATTTTCAAACATCCCAATATATTAGACACATTTTATGATTGCACCTATCATTTACGAGTGACAAAACAAATTGACGTTTAAACCCATCTATGGGAAATAATTTGTAAACGGTTTGCCTATAGGTCTAAATAGTAAAGTTTTGGAATAAAGTTACGAGGAGTACGTGCAATCCTTCTTTAAAGTTGGTTTTTTGATACTTGATTCTCAAATTTTTGAGATTTTAACCAGTATCATATTTGAAACTTTTGAAATGTTTAGTTTTGAGCTTTGTTGGTTTTAATGCAATATTCGAAATCATTAGACTTCGAATATTTGAGCAATTGAAAAATATATGATTTGGATTTTAAATGATTTCATACAATTTGGATGGTTTTGTATTTCTATATATATTATAAATTTTGGTGTACAAAATTATGATTTGGACAACATATTTGGACATTTGACATATTAGAACATTTGATATATTGGATTTTGCATACATTTTATTGGTTTTGTTCCAACACCTGTTTTATGGACCTATGTTTGTCATATATATATTTAATCTTTTAGATTAGTAGGTTATGGATACTAGCAGGATTTCAGATAGATGAGGTTTGAAGATTTGGTTTAGTTATATTTATATTTGTAATTGTATTTGATTTGTTTTGGAGCTCATATTTGAAATTATTGTATATTTCAATTTATTGCAATTTGTATAATTTGAGAAACTTATAGTGGATGGATTTTGGTATAGTTTATATTGTAATAGTTTGAATATTTATTAGATACTTTTTCTTATAAATAGTTTTTGGGTTTGAGCGGATTTATCAATTATTATAATTGGAAGTTGGCTGAAGCTTGGTTTAGCCAGATCCTACTATGTCCACTGTAATTTATGGTTTTTATGTTGTTTTGGTCTTTGGAAATAGTTTGTTCAATTTGACTTTGGGTTATCTGAAATTTAATTATTTATGGATTATTATTATTTGAATTTTTTATTAATAATTAATACTTACTTGAACCGGGGAAATGACATGATACTTTTAATGTCAGGGTAAAGGGATGATAATCACTAAAAATACAAATGAAGCCACCTCATAATATCACATTTCCAAAGAGACTTCGTAAAAAGGGTCAAAATGAATCAGAAAATAATAAAAAGAATATTTGAGTCATCCCCATCAAATGTGTTTGTGTTGTGAGACACAAGAAAAAGGTAAGAAGAATTCATCGGGAGTGTAAGAACCATTTTTTCGACAATGATACTTGAATGATTTTATGAGCGCATCAACAAAATGGAGAGCTATTTTTGCTCATATAGATGACTATGAAAATTTCACTTCCCCGTGAATAAACTTACAATGGCATTAAGACTCTGGTTGATCACGTAATATCAAAAAGAAAGGAGACAAAGCAAACACATGAGATAAGACGCAGCAAACCTAAATATGCATGTCCTTACCCCAAACAGTCAGTACCTTTATCATTAGCTTGTTCACTCCTCCCCCCAAACCCAAAAGATAAAAGGAAAAACATATTCTGTGACACCCTATTTCACAGATATAAGTTTATGGCATTATAATTTTTGTGCATTGGGTTAATATGGAAAATAATTATATAATAAAAATTTTGAGAAAAAAATAAGTGTTGTAGGAATTAGGGTCGGTTATTAATAGGTGCCAGAGGCACACTCGTGCATGTTTTAGACAATTTTTGCATTTGAGGAGCGCATGAGGGACACTCCTATATGATTTGGGCAAAATGGTTCGTGCTTGAGGTGCGCACGAAAGGCGCTTGTGCATGCATGTATTTGGGCATGGCATCTAATGCATACCTGATCGGTACTTGTGCGCCAATTTTGGTTTTTAATTTCCTTTGTTTGATTTCAGCCATTTCAATGGAAAACAGCAAAAAAGAGAGAGAAAAAGAAAGAAAGAAAGAAACAAAAGAAGGAAAAAGAGAGAATGTGAAGGAAAAAGATTTTGTGGCTATTTATTGCTGAATTTGGTAAATCTTTGGTTTGACGCAACTATATCTGAGCTCATTTTTTGATATATTGTTGAAATTTTTCTTCCAATTCTTATTTGAATATACATGTATGTTATCCTACTCACACCTTGTTTGAATACTGTTACATACATGTTTATTTTACCGAATATTTAAAGAGTTTGCTTGTTTTTACCAAATATTTGGAAATTTCATTTATTTTTATTGAATATTTAGAAATTTCACCTATTTTTACCGAACATCTAAAAATTTTGAAGATTTATATTCACATTTGAGATATGTTAAAAACAATTACGAAAAGTTTGAGCATTGACCTTGTATGTTATATTTACACAAATATTTGACGAGTATTCTATTTTGTGAAATAGAAAATATGTGACGTAGAGTTTTCCATTTGACAAAATAAGAGCCATTATATTATAAATAGATAATATTCGGACATATCCTCACATACTATACGTATTTGAAGAATACACCTATCATTCACGGGTGAAAAAAGAAATTAACGTTCGAGCCCATCTATAGAGTATTGTAGACAGCCTGCCTACACAGTCTGTCCTTCAAAGTTGTCCTTTGATGAATCAATGTGTAAGTTATCGGTCTTTTGTTCTTAGATTTTCATATGTTTTCAGTACAATCCTCCTGTTTTTGAGTTTTTTGATATGTACTTACATGTTTTTAATCTTCTTAAGTTTTTCGTACATTTCGCATATTTTGAATATTCATATATATTCAATTGTTTGTATGAAATCATGGCTTGGAAATTGGACATATGGACTTTCGCATGCGATTTATGACATTTATGCCCTTTCATCTATTTTATTCATACATATTCATTTAACATATACATATATACATACATAAATACACACACACACACACATATATATATATATTAAGTGTTAGGCTCACATTTTGCAAATATTTTCAAAACTCTTCTAGATTAGCGAACAGTGGATTCTTGTAGGATTCAGACAGAACACTATTGAAGGCTTTTCGTTAATTTATTTTTGTAGTGTTGTGAGTTGTTTTAGATTTAATGTACAAAACAGATTTATTTATAGGTCCCACAGTTTAGACTTGGCCGATGTGCCATTACGAAGTCATGTATGACTTTTTCGCTATTCATATTTTGGGACATTTTGTCAGATACTTTCTCTTGCAGCGATTTATGAATTAAGTAAATATAATATTATTTTGAGGCTAAATGGGTATAGTTTAGCCATTCCTGTTATTGTTGTAATTATATTAAATCATGTTGCTTATAATGTTAATATGTACTGTCCAACCCAATTTTGGTTATTGGATCGAAATTACTGTGGATAAGTTTTACTTTTAACATTAGTGTTATTACCTGTTTGTGCCAAGATTGTGACAAATTCAACTTCTTGACTTCAAGATGACATGTTTGCGGAAGAATATACTAGCCAGTCATGCATAAGATCAGATTATTCTAAGGACAGAACAAAGACAGAACACAATATGCTGGAAGGGGTTGAGAAACCAAGTGGAGCTCAGCAACTTGACAATTGGTTAAAGGAAATTAATTCTAATTCCACATCATGAAAAAGTAAAAATATCTCAATAGTAATACCATTGACTGTTGTACATTGTTAACGTAAGGAAATGGAATAAATGAAAATCTGAAGTAACTAGCAATGCTGCCAAAGTAGCTAAGTAGTCATCTATACACCAGTTTAATGGATCCTACAGAAAGACCATCAGTTCCTAATCTCATGTAAAAATCTAAGAAGTCGATCCATTTGTAACCTTCTGCTGGTCGGACACCATGAGGCTCCAATTTAGTTGGTCTATCAAATCTTAAAAGGACTAAAAAGAAGTCTCCCCTGATACCCTTAAGCGACACGTTACAAGCACAGACAGGACGGGATGGGAGGGAGGACTACACCTCTTAATTAATGAAACTGAAGTGTACTCATATATTGATATTGCAGTTTTTGTAATAATCCTATTTGCTCTTCTAATTCTTCAGTTCCACAAGTTCAGATGTTAAGATGAACAAAGAACCTCAATTTCGAGTTGAGATGGTTTTGGCCATTTCTCAGTTCAGTGGCCTGCAGAATTAGTTGCATTCGCCAATAAATAGGCCAAATTATTGAGGCAATAAGAGTACAAAATGGAAACCTGATTCGCTACCTGTGGAAGTGGCCTTAGCATGAGGACAAAGGAAAATAACAATACAGCTGCAGTACAATTCTCAGAACCCTCCTTCCAACAAATAATTATAGGAGCAAGAAAAATGGAGATAATCTACAATCTTCCGAACAAGAGTAAGTATGATTGCCAATTATCTGAACAGAGAATATATTAAATAGTATTCCTGCTGTATTCTCCAAGTATGCCTTGAGAAAGCAGGAAGTGTATCCTAGTCCATACAAGGTAATTTGGGTTAAAACTCACAATTATGTATTTTATGGTTCATTAGAAGTTCTTGCAGATTTTGACAATTTGGATGTTGATTTACACTCGAATAGTTCAATGTGATCCAGCCAAATGACTATTATATACTTATAGCCTTTGTAGGCCAAAAAAAATTGAACTTAATATGACAAAGATAAAGGACATGCAAGACGTTTTGTTAGCAGTGGTGGAGCTTTTTATTGACATGGTATAGTGGTTCTTGCTCTTAACTTCATGGGATCAACAACTTGGAGGAGATGGAAAACCAAGTCCATGATGGCCATCATCTAAGCTGACTTTTTGGTCTAATGGTTGCATCCCAAATAGTTGATTAGCAGTTAATCTCAAATTTTGGAGCCCAAAGAGGTTTAGGGTACTTTCACAGA
Organism: Nepenthes alata; assembly: GCA_028571085.2. Lineage (NCBI taxonomy): Eukaryota > Viridiplantae > Streptophyta > Magnoliopsida > Caryophyllales > Nepenthaceae > Nepenthes > Nepenthes alata. Next base: position 5,546 of record JAOVVI020003619.1, on the reverse strand, counting down.
TCTCTACTTGCTCAAAGCCTCAAATTTGCCGTGTTTTTTCACTTACAGTCAAGATAGTCTCATTTGATTACTATTATGTTTACGATTGTTCTTGAAAGGAGAACAGCATATATGAAATTTTGGATCTCTACTGATTATCAAGCTATGCAAGCCTAATTTGCTCCCCCAACATTTCTCTCTGAAATACTGAAGGAACAAATGCCTAATCATCTTTCTACAAGTCCTATTTTAATCTTTCTTCTGCTCAATACTCACTTATTCTCCTAATATAAAACAGTATATCTGCTCAATCCTAACTTTGAAAACTGGACACTACAAAGAAATGAGTCGTCAAATGAATAGCTTTGACAATGAATTGGAAAGGGGTTGACTCTTAGTAAATCTTCCAGATCTGGGAAAAATCAACGATACCAACACTGTTACGATGAAGAGAACATCTTGAAAGCATACATCCTCCCTTTTAATATTCTAAAGACACAGAAAACTAAGGAAAGAAAACAAGGTGAAAGAAATTTCAGAACAAACCTCCCCACACGGTATCCTAGTGTTCTGTCTTACAAGCGCTCCAGCAGCAACCATGGCATGTTTCTCAACAGAAACTCCATCAAGTAGAGTTGCACCCATACCAACAAATGCCTCATCCTCGACAGTACAGCCATGTAACACTGCACTATGACCTGTTGAAAAAATTTACAATCATATTCAAACACTTAATCCCAAGTGCAACCAAGTTAACATTGTCAAGGACTGGATAACATCACTCACCCACAGTAACATTATCTCCAATAATTGTCGGCAGTACCTTTCCAGATAGATTTGATTTTGCCACATGAACAAGCGAATTGTCTTGAATATTTGTTCCAGATCCAATGCTAATGCTGTTCACGTCACCTGAAATTCAAAAGAATGACTTAAACCAGAATGAACGGCTATATAATATGCACAGGAGCACAGAAGCATACATACAAAGATATATAAGGACATACTATCACAAATATAACCTAAGAATACAGTACGATGTGCCCTATTTCTCAGATGTTTAACAACTTATCTTACAAAATGCAGGTTAATTGCATAGTTGCATACAGAAAATTCCAGCATTGAAGAAATTGAATTGCAGTACTAAACACCATCTAGAAAAGTTTGCTCACAGAAATTGACACAATTCTGGTGTTATGTTGCTAAAAAATAGAAAAAAAGGTTACTCTAACTGTTGCTTTGAAGTGAAAGTTCAGTTTTCCGGCTTGGCATATCAATATGGTACCTTTAGTGCTGTGTGTCGCCCCAAGCATTTAACAACCACTTGTGACCGTGCTTTGGGGCATGGTGTGGACCAAGGAAAGCTTGTTTAGAGAAATGTTAGCCTCATAAATAAGTCAAATGCCTGTTGATATATTTTAATATCCCTGGCACCAAAGCCCAGAAAATTACGAAGATTCCGCAAGGGGGAGGAATATATGAAGTCAACCTCCCTGAATTACATTAATAACATATGAGTTTTATGCTCTAGGCACCTCGTGAGATACCTTGGGAATACAGAAGACTTGGGACATGCCAAGAGGACAATTTTGGAATAAAGTGACGACAGTGTCGACATTGCTAAGAGGAGCTGATGGGCTTGACAGTGAATCCATAGGTAACAAAGGCTACTATCCTTGTCATGCATTGTGTTATGTGGCATAAATTTCACTGAAAAGGGGGCAAGATCCCAAGAGGGCACCAATCCAATACAACTAAGTACAAGAGAAAGTCTATGTACCAGTTCAACCAACAATAATATCAAAATAGAAACAAAGCACCTCCACAAGAACATAAGTATTGGGTCCACACTCCATAATGATATTGCATCAGATACAGATACTTATTTATAAAATCAATAACAGTCCCTTCTTCCCAAATAAAACCTGAGATAGCTAAAGAAAACAGCATGCGTGAAAACCTCTTGCCTCTATGCTTGGAACAACCATTGCATCGATATGATCATTATGAGATAGCGGTCTCATTGGACATAAATCCTACCATCCTATCCTATTCAAATTGCAGAAACTGCATTCGATTGCAAAAATGTATTGGTAATTTAAAACATTGGCATTCCCAATTAAAGAAAAAAAAAGGGAGAGATAACATCACCACTTGTGCATTGCCAGTGAATTTAAGCTGTTTACCTCTTAACACGCACCCATACCAAATTGAGGAACCTTGCCCAACCTGGACATCGCCAATGATTGATGCGCTCGGTGCCACAAATGCACCCTTGTCAACAACAGGAACTTTATCAAAAACATTCATGAAGGTCCGATGCCTAGACACTTGAAAACAATTGCAAGTTAGAAAATGCAGATATTAAGAAGTAACATAGTGCTAATAGACCATTAACCAGTGTTAAAAATCACTTAATGAAGCATCAGACCCCTCTAATTATAATGTTGTAATATTAGAGAGTAGAATCGCTACAAAATCATAGAAACCTTCCTCAGCAAGCCGATATTGCTGCCCAAGAAAGCAAAAGTAGTTTCATCCAGACTTGCTGCCTCACTATTATTAAAGAAGAGAAATTCTTCTTGTCCTCAGCCTGTCCAGACCCCCTCTAATTGTATTGGTCCGAAAATATTTATTTGTCTTAAGTCTCAACCTTGAAGAAGAGGCCATATCTGATGAATCTCACTATAACAATCGTCACTGATATCAGGATATAATCAACAATAGCCTGGTGGTAGATTACCCACATGCCTATCATGTACCTTTTATCTTCTTACCTCCACCATTAACCCTTGTCCAGAAATGGGCACAAATTTCCAATTGAAACATAAAGTAGAAAAATTTCTGCACTGCTCTTATTACTGAACTACTTCAGATGTTTGAATTGAAACAGGTCTTCTTACAATGATATCTATATTCTGGAAGCATGCTCAAGACAAAAGAGGTAGGACAACAAATGAACAAATGAGTCTACAAAGCTCGAGGGTTATTTCCACTTGAAAATCTGCTAAATGAGGTTTCCATGTATTGCATTTCCAACAAAGATAGAAACGAAGACAGCATCTTTTCTTCAACTACATTTCAGACTATAGTAGATAGAAATGAAGACAGCATCTTTTCTTCAACCACATTTCAGACTATAGTATTCAAGGCAACTATCTGGATTATTCAACATTGCCTTAAACAGAATGGCAGGGATGCAAGGGCGCTGCATCCCAGGTAGGCATCGCAGCGGCTGCATCCCCCCCATTGGTGGCTGTAGGATTGTTTAATCCAACAGATGCCATTTTAAGATTAAAAAAACATAAATGAAAAAACATTTTTTTGGATTTTTTTTAAATGATAAAATATCAAAAGATTTATTAAAAACCTGTTATTCATTTTGTATGACCTTACATCCCATCGGTTGGATACTTAATCCAACAGCTGGGGAGGTGACGAGGGCTGCATTGTGCTCAAATAGCAGTGGGACAGACACAGTATAAATTTACTCTGCATTCACAGGCTCGCAGCAAACTAAAATCAACGGTAACAATAATCGAGTTAATTGATCAAATCAAACAGAAAATTAAATACATTAAAGCATGGCTTTAATGGTGAGAACTGATATCTACATCTAAAAGGATATTGTACTAAGATGAGTGGAGTAGTGAGAACTGATTCAAATAGCCGACCTTACTTCGTGGGATATAAGGTCTGTTATTGTTGTTGTAATTGATTACAACATCTGCTCTTGGCAAGCGATAGGAACCAACATATTACAATGCCAATTAATTGTTTCATCTCTCACAAGATGTTAAAAAACTCCTCTCTCCAACAATCTTCTCCCTCTAGTTGGAAAATCCTGAGCACATTTGCCTATAGACACCAATCACCCAGAATTATTTTCCTACGTCAGTACGAAATACTACCATATCACTGCTCAAACAAATCGATAGCAGAAAAAGCTTCGAAGGTATGAACGAATTGAGAAAATTTCGGAAATTTGCTTATGATTATTAGATTTATAAGCATGTATTAGTCAACGTCGAATGATATTCTCGCAGCATTTGATTAGATCTACCAAAATTTATGCCGATAAAACGAAATTGAAGGTCTACAAAGAGAGAGTGACCGAAATGAGGGAGGCGGCGAAGGGTGGAGCTTACGTTGTTCCTGGAAGTAGTAGTTGCCTTGGAGTCGACAGCCGAGGCGATCAAGGGCTTGGCCGGTCTCTCTGATCCAGAACCCGACGGAATAGATTGCTTTCCCCAGTGTTCCCATCTTCCCCCTCTTCTACTTCTTAGTTTCGTCAAGTACTGCCACCACTGTGCTTGGATGAATGATGAAAGCTCGCTGAGGTTTTAGCAATGGAGGCGCGGCATTTGGTGAGAGAGTAGTGGTTAGAGAGAGAAAGCGTTGCACAGGAGCGAGTCCAAAGAAAAATTAGAAAAATAAGAATTTCGGTCACTTTGAAATTATTGAAAAAATAAAATAAATTTTCCTAGAAGTTTTTTTCCATAATAATTTAGATGAAATTTTAAAATAATTAATTTGGAAATAAAATAAAATATATAAATATATAAAAATAAAACATATAAATATATTATTGAAAATATAATTTTACAAAGAAAATAAAAAATATTCTGAATATTTGTAGTTTCAGAATAGTAAAATATAACTACTTAATATCAATTATTTAGTTAAAAAATAATATATATACATTAATTTATACATTTAATTTTATAAAAATTGTTAATTTTAATATGAAGACGGATTAGAGAGAATAAAAATTAAAATTAGATAAAAAATTTATGTCTACTTTTAATAATTTTAATTAAACTAAATATATAAGTGGATATATAAATATTTTTTTACTAAAATACATATAATTATACTAATACCTTTATTTGTAAATCTCTTTTATAATTTTTATATATAAAAAGAAAATTTAAAAACAAAAAAATTTAAAAAACACAGTATTTTTACGTATATATAAAAATAATTATAAAATAATTACATATAATTGTGGAAGTATTATATAGATTATGAGGTCATATCTCATAGTATTAACTAATTACTAAAAATATACAATCAGTAAATGTTTTAATACTAATATAATTCAGCAAAATTTGAAAAAATAAAATATCTTTTAATAATTTATAATATTATGAAGTGACAAATTTGTTATCTAATTGTTTTTATTTTTTTTTATTTCTATATTGTTAATTTTTATTTTATAATTAACTTTATCCGTGATGAATGTAAAACACATCAGCCCCAATAAACCTATACTTTGATGAGATTAAGAAGGTTTTATTTTTTAAATAGATGGAGTTTATTTTTTATTTTTAATTTAAAATATTAATATTTAAATAAATAATTATAATTTAATTATTTTTTAAAATATAAAAAATTAATTTGAATAAATTATTAATTTATAATTAATTATTTAAAAATAAATAATTAAGATGTAAAAAAAAATCCCCATCTCTTAAAGGAATAAAGCTGTCCCCACTCAATACTTCGACCCAAAGATACATATTTTAAAAATCAACATTATTGATGATGTACATCGAATTTTCAAC
>JAOVVI020003618.1:0-18807 GCA_028571085.2 Nepenthes alata | reverse complement strand
CTTCTGCTCAACAACCTCTCAGTATTACACTCTCTCTGTACAGCACCACACATATATGTATACATGAATATACAAAGGCCTTGGTAGCAGCCGGAAACACCACGACTTGCTTCATGGTTGGTGCACGGTTCCCAAGAAACATTTGTCAGCTCAGCAGTAGGTGGCGCATGCTTGCAGCAGCGGAAGACAGATCTGTTGTCTTTAGTTTTTAAGGTTACCTAAACAGGCAGGTCAACCTACTCCCTTTTTGACAAAGCAGGTGTTCTATGTTTTCATAAAAAAAGCCGGTCAACCTAGTTGACCGTCTTTCCATACAAACCGGTTAACATCCTGTTAACCGTATTCTCATTTAGACCGGTCAACAACATGTTGACCGTATTCATACATGTCCTGAGAATCCTCAGCAATGACGGTTAACTTAATCCTTCAGACGGTCAACTATATTGACCGTCCGTTGACCGAAATTTCTTCACGGGAGAGATTTCCAACACCAATTACCTCATGCTAAAAATACGAGGAACCTCAACAAGAATGATGTATTCGATGTTGAAGAATGGAGTTCATATCACATAATAGGTCTCAAGAATTGGGGGAGGAGAGGTAGGCAGGGTGGGAGGAAGGTGAGACAGGAGAGGGAGAAACAGTAGGGTTGGAGGGGTAACGAGAGAAAAAAATGAAGAAGATAGAGAAACAGACAGGTAGGGGGAAGAGAGAGAGAAAAGTGAGAGGGGAGAGAGGCAGGTAAGTATGGGAATCGGGAAGAGAGACATGTATTGGTTGGTAGGGTTGCCGGTGAGTTTGGAAGTGATAAGGGCATTTCTTGCTAACATTGAAAATTTAGATGGATATCCTATCATTTCTCCAACAAATATAACAAAAGTGGCCCTAGTGCGACATTTCTATGGAGCTAAATGTAAAGGTTTTGAGAATGAAATGTTAAATCATTGAGGTGGTACTGCAGAAACATGTATAAATACAAGGTCATTTGGTATATTTCCTGTTGAAATTTATTTCTTCAAGTCCATTTTTCTCCTTGTTGAGCTTCATTCTTATAGCTGGTGTTTTTATGGTAAAAATTCTCTGGGATCTTTGTCACATGTGTTTTCGTAACAAAGCTTGATTTTAGAAAAACACTATTATTGTGGGAATGTACACGTAGTAAAAATCCACATAAAATGACCGAAGTTTGATTTTTGGTGATCCGTAAAAGAAAAGGCAATCAAGGGTACATTGTTAGGGAATTTTATGTTTTGTGAGGATGATGGCATTTTGGGAAGTGAACTGGCCGATTGAATATTGGATCCGGTAACATGTCTAATGGTGGAGGAGTGATTCTGCTAGCAAAGGATAGCGGATAGGGGCTGAGACTTCTTTCAAGCAACATATTGCTTGAAAGATGAATAGATGGCCTCATTTATGACATATTAAGGAACCTATTGCTACAAAGTGATGTCTTTTGGTTTGAAAATTGTTGGCACTACATATCAAAGGCCAGTAAACAAAATTTTTGAATAACAAATCGGAAAAAAATAAAAAAGTGAAAGTTGACAACATGCTCATCAAAAGCATATTTGCCGATGCCCATATTAAAGATTTGATAAAGATGGTCAATGTACTCAAAACATATCGAATGAAGTCAAACCCAACTAATTGCATTTTTGGGGTAACTTCTAGTAAGTTCTTAGGTTTTATAGTTTCAGAGTGGGATATAGGCCAACCCGGAGAATATTAAAGTAATTATGTATATGAGGCCTCCTTGAATGATCAAAGATATTCAAAAACTCACCAAATGTCTAACTTGCAGCCCTATCCTGGTTCATAACCATGCAATCTAAGAAGTACTTACCATTCCTCAAAGCATTGAGAAGACCAAAGATGAATGGCTTTCGGTGGACGGATGAATGCAAACTAGCTTTCCAAGACTTTCACCTTTTCTAACTCTTTCTAAGAAGGATTATAACTTATATCTTTATCTGGCCATTTTAGAAACAGTTCTGAGTGCCATTCTGATCAAGAAAGAATCAAGAATATAGCAATCGGTATACTATATCAGCAAAATCCTAGCTGGCTTAGAGACTCATTATGCACGAATGGTGAAAGATGCTTTACATTAGTTTTTGTTGCAAGAAAACTCCAATAATGTTTCTAGGCCCATAAAATCATAGTCCTGACAGATCAATCTCTGAAAAGGATTCTGTAAAAACCAGAAGTATTAGAATGCTTAATCAAGTGGGTGATCGAGTTGTGCGAGTTCGATTTAGATTTTTAGGCTCAACCTTCCATAAAATGTCAATCCCCTGCAGATTTTATCATTGAAATAACGACCCCAATCTCGGATGAGGCAGTTAAAGAATCCTTGTGGGTTGCGCTAGACACATCACCACCTATGTGGACTCTATATGTGGATGGAACATCTTTCTAGACGGGTAGCGGAGCTAGAATTGTCCTAACTTCACCAGAAGGGACTAAGATTAAGCACTCAATCACATTTGGGTTCCCATCAACCAACAACGTGGATGAGTATGAAGTTTTGTTATTGGTTTAAATTCAGCCAAAGAATTTCCTGTTAAGAATTTGACCATCGATAGTGATTATGAGTCAGTAGTTAATCAAGTATTGGTTAACTTCAAAGCTACCAATCTAAAATTGGCCAAATATCTCCGTAAAACCCAGACTTTCTTGTCTTTTCTCGGCAGGTTCAAGATCATCCACATTTCCAGTGAAAAAATTGGAAAGCCAATTGTTTTTCTAAAAGGGTAACATCAAGCTACCCTGAACAATACATATAAGATATGTGAGAGATCCTTTAAAGACTTAGATTGAGGAGTAAGATGAATTTCTCCAAGTGTCTAATAAGACAAATTAGATAATCCTTTATTTAAAGTATCTTCAAAGTAGAACACTACCGAATAATCCAATGGAGATAAAGTGGATCACAAAAACCACAGGCTGGTACACTATAATAGACATATCATTGTATAGAAGGGAGTATTTAATACCTGTTATGCGTTGCCTGACTTTGACAAAAGCCGATTACGCCCTCAGAGAGATGCATCTTGGCATATATGGAATGTATATGGGAGAAAAGAATTTGGCTTTCAAAATTATAAGGTAAGACTATTATTGGCCAATAATAAATAAGGATACTATGGAGTTTGTCAAAAAATGTGACGGCTATTAGATCTACGATAGTGTCCCCAAGCAATTGCACACGAAACTCCAAGCCTTGGAAATCCCCTAGCCGTTTGCTCAATGGGAGCTGAATATACTAGGTCTCTCTTTTACAACAATAGGTTAAGGAAAATTCATTATCATTGTGGTCGACTATTTCACAACGTAGGTTGTAAAAATTCATTATATTTTTGGTTATATAGTGAGACAAAAAAATTCAAGATTGGAGTACAAATTACATCATTTGATTGCAAAGCTATGAAACCGTGTAAGGGACGAGGAATTTGATAGCATGATCCTATAGCTAATCTTTGGCTTTAGAAGCAAGGACCTAATGATCTAATTGAGCCTCGAGATCTTTAAGTAAATTATTTCAATTTTTTGCATCTTGAGCTTTGCATATCCACTTAGACAATTCATTCTCCAGGTGGACCAATCTGTCCTTGAGACTTGACACTTTGGCTTTGATAGTCACCACTCTACATTCCAAGCCCCTAATTATAGGTAGATTAATGTGCGATCTTGACTGGCGCGCAATCTCTTGATCCTAAGAAAAGAGCCTATGCCTGACTTGATTTGCCAATTCCAAGGACTACAAAAGAGCGTGTTAGTAATGAGAAATTAAATAAAAGAAATAAAGTTAAAGGACAAAGATATACCTTCCAAACGTGAAAATCCTCTCTTGCAATGGAGTTAGATGAAGGTCTAGTGACATCAGGGTCCGAAGAGGATGAAAGCATCCAACAAAGAAGTGGCAAGGTCGGCTGAAATACCGGGTTATTAAAATCTAGAGCTCCCACTGAAATTTCAATATTCTTGCTACTCGGAGAATGGGATACGGATCGGGTCTCAGCATCCCTTGCAACAAATGTGTCATCTGTAATATCTTCCTGTCCTGAGGTGGTGCAAGTGGTTGGATGCTCCACTACTTGTCTAACTGAAGGAGAGTCGGGAATGATGGGAATCCTATATTCAACAATGATAAGAGCAGCCACAACTAGCACGGTCCTACATGCGGAGTAATATGAAGAGTCATGCTCCTTATCTGGCAAAATAATTGGGATACTCTTATCTTTGAGGACCCCAAGGGAGAAGAGCTGAGGACTAGATTTAAAGATTGTACGACCTCCTTTACTTTTATCTCGGCTCTTAGTTAAGCTACACACTTAGCAAAAAATAGCATCATTTATCAGCAACAATAGCACCTGATGAAGTTATTAGACAATCGCCAGGTTGATCGTTCAGATGAACCCTATGAGGTGTACCCAATACAATGTCCCTTCTCCTTTTCAAGGGGCAAGGAAGCAAATAGACAACAACATCACCCCCAACTGTAATATACCAATCAACTGAATCTAAGGCAGTGGGGGTGAGAAAGTTATCAGTATTCTGCAACTCAGCAGTGTGTTCCTTCACAAGATTCGCATGAGACTTGGTACAAAAAAGTTCTTTCTCATTGATTGAATTGGAATAAACTGGATTTTCTTCAATCTAATTATTCAAAAAAATACAGTCGGCTGAGACTTCAATAAAAAATAACCGATCCTTTTAGTTCTTTACAGAGTTAGGAATTCCTTCGCTTATTTTAAAACCTTAATGGTGGTCAAGGAAATCTAGTTATTTTCCTATTTAAAACTATCACAAACTCAGATAAAAAATAGCTAATATAAATAATCAATAATAATTAAATCCCCAACATAATTTCCAAAATAAAACATCCAAACATGATACTTAAATCTGGACCAGACCAGACCTGACAAAATATCCACACAATACCCTCAATAACAATAATAATAATAGGCAAAAATGCCAATCATTACATGATCACTTTGAATTACCTGTCCGAACAATAAAACTAGTCACAACCTGCTCAAAATTCCGTAAGAAAAAAATAACAATCTAATAACGCAAACCACACAATTGATCCAACATAAACCAAAAGCCCCAATATCCTAATAATAGGATAATCTGAACCCCGACTTCATAATGCTAAATGTGCTGACATCAATCTATTTATCATTTTCTCATTATCAAAATATATTAAATACAAATACAATTTAACTACCAAACTAATAGCCACAAAATGTAAATAAAATATCTACTAGTGTCCTCGTCCGAACCTTGTAAGATATCTGTAACTCTTTAATTTGAAATGGACAAAAATAATAAAAATTGTGAGTCAAATGTTCGTCAAGTATCAATATGCATTTATACAACAAAACAATATGTCTACAATCAAAGTAAATGAACGAATCAATAAAACATATACAAAACCTATAAGGGCTGAAGTCCAAACATTGAATATGTCAAATCAACCAATGTTCAAATGTGATTTTGTACGCAAAGTATATAATTTAAAAGCAAATGCCAAATAATCCAAATGTATGAAACCTACAAAATTCGATATCCAAATCCAAACAACGGTCGAAACTTGTAAATCTCAAATTAAAGTCTTGAGTATCCAAATCAAATGCAAGTAAAAATATATTAAAAATTGAAAATATACTTAAATCGAAGAACCAAAGACCAAAAAACTGACTTTAAGGAAGAGTCACACATACTCCTGGCTACTTTAGGTTGAATCACTATTCTTTAGACTTATAGGTGGGCTCTCTACATACTCTATAGATAGGGATAAACACCACTTTCTTTTATCACTCGTGGATGATAGGTTTAATCATCAAATTTGTTTGAATATATTATGACGTTTGAATATATTAGTTTAGTTTAATTCTTTACGATGGTTCTCATCAAAGTAAAAAACTGGGAAATGTCTCTATAATAAAGTACAAAACTTTTCCTCTCTAGCAGAGAAGTACAAAACTTTTATTACGAGAAAGTATAAATATAAAACTTTTCACTCTGGAAGAAAGTACAAATATCGAACCAAATACAAAATAGAGTCTGACCCGAAGTACATGCATGGAATACCATATGCAAGGCCTATATGAAAGTTTTTATGACTTTTCCTTTGCAAATATTTTGAATATAAGTCTAACATTCCAAAATAATTACCCATTTTGTTCAAATCTTTAAACTTCTCAAATATTTGGTAAAACTTAGCAAAAACCTCAAACCATTCAACAAAACTAATGCATGCACAAATAATCAAAATGAGGTAAGTAAAAATGACTTGTATGCACAATAAAACCACCAAACATAAGTAAAACTAAAAGGAAACAGAAATAAATCAGAGATAGGGCTTAACGATACTTGCCTTTAATATCTGATCTGACAGATCTGACTAAAAGATGCTTAATGATTTCTCTTTTTATCTTCCTCTCTTTCCTTTTTCCTTTTCCATGCGAATGCCCGAAAACAATGCACAAGCCCTTATATAGATGAACTGGTGCACGAGTGCCACCTCATATGCACGTTAGGAGCCACGCTAAACCTCAGTCACGGATGAGTGTTGGCTTAGGCGTGAGCAATCTGCCAATATCACGCCCGAGCGGTCTAGAGACACTGTAACATACCAGGGATATAAACGCAGGTCAATAATATTCCACAATAATATAAAATCAAATAAATGCATCACTAATGACAGGCCCGACTTGGGAGTGACATCCATACATATACAGGACCCAATGTATCAAAACTCGCACATGACCTCATCAGATATAAATTCGGACATCATAACATAAGATCTATTGTCCATGTATCATAAGGAAGGTATCCAACACAAGAACAATTCGTCAATATATTACAATAACTCCAATCTATCTCATACGTGGATCACGACCCTCATCCGGTCATAAACAACAACCATAACACACCCCCGAGATCTGAAACATAACCAACATAAATATCTCTATTCACCGATAGAGATATGCCGTATCAGATCATGTCTGAACTCCTGCAAATGTGTCCAAGCCACTAATCTGAAGGGATAAAATATAAAAACGTCAGTTTAAAGCTCAGCAAATATCATCATCATATAAAACAATACATATCAATCAAAGGAAAGGGATAACACATTACAACCGTATAAAAACAAAACACAAGATCCATGAAATTTCTAAAAATTGAGGAGATGTATCGTGCTAAATCATCATCAGTATCAAATAGCCATTCGAGATTTAATCATAATAAATAAAGATCCAGTCAAATCTCATAGACGATATTATATTATATGATCCGAGGTAACATCACATAATTACGACTGTTACTACATCCGCGTGAGACACATATTAACGTCCGGATCTAAACTCATAATATCATATGTTGAAATAAATGGAACACCGGAACCAAATCATATAATCAAAACGTATTCCTGGCTTTACACATATCCATACGTACGAGATATTTCTATCGCTCAATCCGAGGGCCAATCCACACATCTCAATCATAGTCCATGCAAATACATGCAGAAATACAAAGCATGTACGAAATCAGAGAACTAAAGATTATTATACCAACTTGAGGAAGGATTACCCTCGTCCGGTAACCATAGCTATATCAGCTGCGTTTTAAGCAAGCAGCTCAAGGCATGGCTGCGTTTTAGGCCGGCAGCCTAAGGCCATCTATGTACTTTATCTCCCATAGACTAGAAACTTGCTCACTATACTTTACCACCTACGGTTTTGGATATAACCTCAAGTTTAATTATATATTATGATGCCCGAATTTATTAATTTTTTGTTAATTTCTTACAATGGTTTTCATTTAAATATACGGTGGAGTAAGTCAATTACAATTTGCCTTAACCTTCTTGCCGGCGGAAGAGGGCCACATATCACATACGTCCTCGACGGGACTAAGCCTCCCTGTTAAGAGTAATATCATCAAATCTTATGCCTCATATCACAAAATGACCCACTAGAGTCTCAGACCGCCACGGTCCCGTAGTAACCTCTCCCCTGACAACATGCATGTGGACTGATACAAGACCTAGTTCATGGTTTCACTATATACAGATACACAAATATATACATATATATCGTCTAGGTATCCACAAATCACAAAATCTTCCGAAATCACAAATACCTGTGAAAAACCACCAAACAACCAGTAAAACATACATGCATGTATATAATGAACACATTGGGTATACATAAAAATACATACATGTTAGTAAAATTTTTAAATAGTAGTCAAAATGCATTAGAAATTAAATCACACCAAAGATAGGGTTAGAAGATGATTGCCTTAACCTTATACTCCACAGATCGGAGGAAAGGATGCTCTGAAGTATCCAAATCGCACATTTCTCTCTCCTCCAGTGCGCTTTCTCTCCTGTTGTGTTGTGCCACCTTGCTCGTGAGCCGCCGCCGCCTCTTCCTCCTCTTGTAGCCACCGACCTTTCCTGGCGAGCTCTCTCTCCTTGCTGCGCACGCTGCTGCTGCTTCTCTCTCTCCTCGCGTCATTGCCTTCGCCCGCATTGTGTCGCCTTCACTCGTGTTGTGGCACCTTCTCTCTTCTCCTCTCCTCTTCTCCTTCCTCCTCCTCCTCCTCCATCATGCAAACCCTCCTCTCTCTCTTCCTTTCCCTTTTCTTTCTTCTCTCCCTCTCACTTTCTTTCCTTTTTCTTTCCCTAGCTTCCGTCGCATGCTTCCCTTTCTCCCTTTTATTATTATTATTATTATTATTGTTGTTGTTGTTATTATATGTCTATTTTCCTTTTTCTCTTAATATCCAACCTGTGTGCCTTGGACGACAACCAACTGACCCGATTTTCTTCAAAGTTTCACAATATTCAATTAATTTTTATCACATCCTAATTACCTAAAAATAAATATATTCAAATTAAATCAAATGGGGATCCTGATATTACAATTCTCCCCCACTTATAAAAATTTCGTCATCGAAATTTACCCATTTCAAACCTCAAAATTGAGGCAAAACCCTTGCATAGAACAACTCCTTGATATCAACAATAGCTCACACTTGATCACATATGAAGGATCATTCACACATTTCTCAACATACATACATAAAATATATAATAACAATCCTCCAAACTCGGGGCAATGTCAATCCATAGGTCATCTCTCCGACCTACTGAAAACCTCGAATGGCCTAATGCACATCATCCTCAATCTATCTTTTGCCCCCAGAACTCGAAATTCTTTTCCTCGGAAACACCTTTAGAGACATATGGTTGCCCACATCAACCTCAAATCTAAATTTCTCTTATCAACATAACTTTTCAGGCGACTTTGAACTTTGCTCAGCTGATCTCTGATAATCCAAATCTTCTTTGATGAATCCTGAATGATTTCAGCCCAACAACTACTTTACCGATTCTTTCTAATTAACATGAGACGTATATCTCTGACCATAAAAGGCCTTAGAAAGGCCATTCCAGTGCTTGATTGACAACTATTATTGCAAGAAAACTTGGTGTACGACAATTTAACCATCCCAGAACTAATGACCTTAAATAGGATTTCAAATCAGATTTCGTACTTCAAATCCCAAATGAAATCTTATAACCCAGGGCTACGGGTTCACATGCTTCCACTGCGCCACTCTGATCGATCATTTGATTGTGAATCCAAAGCCATATCAATTTCTAACATGATGCCTGAATTTCTTATACGAATTTGCCTTAAAATTCAGCACAAAGCTTAGATCACAATCGAAACCTTAGAACTAGACTGTCCAATAACCTCATTATCTCGATAACACATCAATGAGCCAACTTACCCCTCAAACACATTATTCGAATTGACAAGAAATGGGTCAACTTTAACAGTCAATCCACAATTACCCTAACCGCATCCATATTTATCACGGTCCTCGGCAACCCCAAAACAAAATTCATGGAGGCTTCTCATGCTCTGATTTTTCTTATGGACATACGACACATCTTGCCATATAAGCGCAATCACCTTTCTCAATTTCCGCCACCCGAAAATCGTTCCTCATATTTTGATAAATCCATGGGTCTTGATTCATAATCTCCTCTTCTAGCTCTTCCATATTCGGACTACAATTCCTTTCCAAAAGCAAAGCATCCCGCTTGTTCCTGAGCTTCTATCCAATCTGCCAAGGCTCTAATGGGAAAATTCTTGAAACCACACTTCCTCTCTAGCCTCCTCTCGAGCGTGAGATGGGAAAGCACTTGGTACAGTAGGCTCAAGATTGCAAACTTGATCACGTCCAGCATTATGACAGCTTGTCCAAAAGGGGGCTTCATCTCCGATCTTCTCAAGAGCTTCTCCCACAGATAGGAACTTGATTCGGAACCCATTCTTAACAGCAAAGAAAGATAATTCTTCAGGCTCAGTCTTCCCATTGGCATCCTCATCATAGCACTTCCATGCAAAATTGCTCCGGACTGCACTACATCCCGAACTTCCCTTGAATTTTTTTCTTCATGTTGCGTTCATCAACCATGACTCATCACCCAAAGGCACTAAAGCGTCTCACAGAAAAAACACTCAGCTAATGCCTTATCGATTCTATGCAGGGTCCTCAAAGTCGGTGCCAATCCCGGCATAATCTCAATAGCAACCGCAATTACCGATCAGAAGATAATCCAGGCTAATCCTCCCATTTGAGAAACAATCTCAAATTACGATATAACCAGAAAATCCTTATTGACCACATAATGACTCCTGGATGTGGTCACTTATGCTAAATAAACTCAGCACACATCTTTATCAAATAACTTGTAGACAAAACAATATCAATTTTGTCGCTTCTCGATTGACTTTTCTTCATATTCAAAATTTATAGCTCATCACAAATTAGAATATTCTTACCAAAATCATCTACACTAGTATGATAACTTGCCAATCGAATTACTCCTAATATCATATCAAAGTTCGACACATCAAATAAAATCTGTTCAATAAACCATTCATATCTACAGAACCAAATCGGATACTGAAGTCCACAATCTTAGCAGACAAAGGTTTACTAATCGGGGGTAGATATCATTAAAGCTCATTCTATAAATTTTGAAAATATACAAAATTGCACATAATTTCAGGGGCCACAAATTTATTTTCTTGCCTCCACCAACTAAATTCACCTTCCTTACTATCCTAAATGCCAAATGGAGAGGGACTCTTCTGAAAAATTGCATCCACAAAATATTCCAAGAAGTAGAATGCGGCACTGAGAAGCCCACCACCGGCTTACCTCATTCTCCAACGTATGGGCAGCAGATTGAATTTCGTCCGAATAACCAAAAACCTTAAACATTTTCTCCACTTTTTGAAGCTCGATTTAAGCCTTGATCGGGTTTTCCAAAAAGTTTTGAACTAGCTAACTCTTAATTATTCAAATGGCGCTCCATCTTGTTCCTAATCGACTATCCTCCACATACCAGCCAAACTCTCGTCTGGCTACTGGATCATGCCACCCATTATGTTTCCCGCACGACCCATCATGGCCAAATAATCGACCTTTTGATTCGAACCTAAACCATTATGACCTGAATCTTTATCATTTGCCACAAACTGAACTTATCATGCTAAATATTTGATCAATTATTTACCCAATATAACCAAAAATACCTTTCCTTATCACTTTTTCTCTGATACCACCTCTGTCATGTCCCCGGGATATAAACGCAGGTCAATAATATTCCATAATAATATAAAATTCAATAAATGCATCAATAACTACAAACACGACCTGGGTATGACAATCCATTCAAGCACATGACACAATGCATCATAACCCACACATGACTTCATTGGATATAAATCTATACCTCATAACTGTAATATCCCGAATTCTATTTGGATTATTTTAATTTTGATTGTAATTTTTGGGTAATTTAGACGTGGTAAAAATTTATTAAATATTATAAAAATTTAGAATGATAATTGGATTAGTTAGGTTGGTACCCGAGGTGCGCCCGTGTTGTCGCCAAAGTACCGATTTCGATTTGGAAATAAAAGAAAAGTAAAATAAAAAATATAAATATAAATAAATATATATAATAATCATAATAATAATAATAATAATAAAATAATAAAAAAAGGAAAAAGTATCGGAGAGAGAGAAAAAAGTGAGGGAAGTACAACAGAGGGGAGAAAAGGAGAGAGAGAGAGTTCCGTGTGGTCGTCACCGCCGCCGCTGTCGGACTTATCGACACTGGGAACGGAAGCCGGTGAAGCCCTCTTCGTGGTGTTACCCTCCATTTTGTGTATCGGTGTGAGTAGAGAGAGGAATCGTGAATCGAAATAAAAACGGCCGCTGTCTGTTCAACGACGTTGCAGGAGGAAATCGGTGGAATCGAGGCAAGTGAATCCTTCCATTCTCTTTGTGGATGTTGATTTTAGGGTTGCATGTACCGATTTTGGGAGAAATTGGGAGAATTAGAAGAAAATAGGGGAAAGAGGCACATTGAGAGAGGAAGCCATTGTCGTCGCCGGGTGCTGTCGTCACTGCTACTGTTGTCGCCTGTGTCAGAGCCGCCGTCGGTGAAGGAGGAGGAAGAGGAGGCAGAGACAAACGCGAAGCAGGAGGGAGAAGGGAGGAGAGACAGCGCTCACGTGGCAAAGAGAGAGAGGGCTCAATTCGGGTACCTCGGAGCATTCTTTTGGCAAATATGTTTGGAATAAAGTCGAGGCAAGTATTTTCTAGCCCTAGCCTTGGTCTGATTTCATGTCTAATAATATTTGATTACTATTTGGAGATTTTACTAATATACATGTTATTTTTATACATTCAAACCTGTTTATTCTATACATACATGTATGTTTGTCTGGTCGTACGGTGGTTTTACACTGGTATTTGTGATTTGGAAGATTTTCGGACATCCGAATAGTATTTATGTATATTTGTGTATCCGTATGTTATGAAACCATGAACTAGGCCATGCATAGGTCCACATGCGTGTTGTCAGGGGATAAGGTCGCTACGTTGTGGGACCATGATGGTCTGAGACCTTAGGGGTCGATTTGTGATCCAAGGCATTGGCTATTTGTGGCACCTCTTCCGACGGGGAGACTTTGGTCCTGACGGGGATGAATATGATATGTGATCTCCTTGCCACCGGTAGAAAGGTAAGGTTTGATGTAATCGACCTATCCCATACATTTAAACGAGAACCATCGTAAGGAATTACGAAAAACTAATATATTCGGACGTTCTAATATATATAACTAAATTTGAGGTTGTAGTCAATATAATCGTGGTTACCAGACGAGGGTAACCCTTCTTCAAGTTGGTATTATGGATCTTTGGTTCTTCGATTTCATGCATGCTTTGTGTTTCTGTATGTATTTGCGTGGACTATGATTTAATATATTTGATTTGGCCCACGGATAGGCGATAGGAATGTCTCGTACGTATTAATGTGTTAATCCCCGGAATATGTTTTATATTTATTTGTTTTGGTTCCAGTATTTCCTTTGATTTTAGCATATAAGATATGAGATTTGGATTTGGACGATGGTATGCGTCCCACACAGATGTAGTGACAGTCGCAATTATGTGATGTGATCTCAGATCTTATGATATGATATTGTCTATGATATTTGACCGAAACGTTGTTTGTTATGATTATATCCCAAAGGGACCGTTTGATATGGACGATGAATTAGTACGAGACATTTCCTCGGTTTTCAGAGATTTCACAAACATTGTGTTTTATTTTTACGCGGTTATTATGTGATATCCCTTTCATCTAATTTATGTGTACTGTTTTAT
Organism: Nepenthes alata; assembly: GCA_028571085.2. Taxonomy (NCBI): domain Eukaryota; kingdom Viridiplantae; phylum Streptophyta; class Magnoliopsida; order Caryophyllales; family Nepenthaceae; genus Nepenthes; species Nepenthes alata. Next base: position 5,022 of record JAOVVI020003618.1, on the reverse strand, counting down.
ATAATGATGATACTTGCTGAACCCTTGGCCCACATTTTCATGTTTTATCTCTTTAAACTAGTGGCATGAATACATTTGTAGGAGTTCAGATGTGATTTGACGCAGCATATCTCTATCGGTGAGTGGAGATATTTATGTTGGGTATGTTTTTTATGTCGAGGATGTGTTACGGCTATTGTTTATGGCCGAATGATAGTCTTGATCCTTGTATGGGAAATATTTGAGTTGTATATTTGGATACCTCTCTTGCGATGTTTTGATAGCAATTCATGTGTTATATTTGTTCGGATTTATATCCAATGAGGTCTTCTACGGGTTTTATTATGTTAGGTCATGTATATGTATGGATTATCACGCCCAAGTTGGGTTTTTATGGGTAATGGAAACATTATTATTGATTTTATTTTTAACCTGCGTATATTGTATTCGTGGGTCGTGATAAAGGTGGTATCAGAGAAAAAGTCACAAGAAGAGATATTTTTGGGTCATCTTGGGTAAAAAATTGATTGAATATTTAGCGCGATAAGTGTAGCCTATGGTGAATAATAGAAGTTTGGGTCGTTAAGGGTTGATTTCAAATCGGAAAGTTGATTAATTGGCTGTGATGAGCCATGTGAGCGTTATAATGTGAGATTCGATCTAGCAGCCAGATGAGAGTTTGGTTGCTATATGAAGGATGGTTGGTATGGGGTAAGAGGTAGCACCCTTTGAATGATTAAGAGTGAGCCAGTTTGAAAATTTTTTTGGAATGTTTATTCTAATTAAGATTTAAATTGAGCTGCAGAAAGTGGAGGACGTGTTTAAGGTTTTTGGTTGTTCAGATGAAGTTCGGTCTACTGCCAATAAGTTGGAGAGTAAGGTAAGCCGGTGGTGGGATTCTTTGTGCCGTATTCCACTTCTTGTGATGTTTTTGTGGAGGTAATTTTTGGAAGAGTTCCTATCCGCTTGGCATTTGGGATTGTAAGGAAGGTGAATTCTGGTTGTGATAAGGAAATTACTCTATGGCCTCTAAAATTGTGTAAAATTTATATGTTTTCTCAATTTCTAGAACGAACTTTGATGATGTCTACCCGTAATGGGTAAATATTGGTTTGCTAAAAATTGTGGACCCCGATATCCAGTTTGGATTTGTAGATATAAATGATTGACTGATCTAATTTTATTTGAGGTATCGGACTTTGATGTGATACTAAGAGTGATTTGGTTGGCAAGTCGCCATATTAGTGTAAATGATTTCTGTAAGAATATTTCGATTTACAATTTGAATTATGAATTTGGAATATGAGGAAGAGTTGATCGATAGGCGATAAAATTGATATTGTTTTGCCTACAAGTATTTGATGAAGATGTGTGTCAAGTTTATTTGGCATATGTGACCACATTTAAGAGTTATTGTGTAGTCATTACGGATTTTTTGATCGTATAGTAATTCGAGAATGTTTCCCAGAAGAAAGGATTAGTCAAAATTATTTTCTGATCGTTAAATTGAGGTTACTATTGAGGTTGTGCCGGGATTAGCACCAATTTTGAGGATCTTGCATAGAATCGATACGGCATCGATCGAAATTAAATTTGATATGGTGATAATACGCTATCGAATGATTCGAAGTCAAACAATCGATCAGAGTAACGCGGCAGAAACTTATAGGTTCGTAGCCCTAGGTTATAAGATCTAGTTTGGATTCAGAAGTGGGAAATTTGATTTGAAATTCGATTTGAGGATCTCAGTTTTGGGAGATGAGAGGCAATTGGGATGACTAAGTTGCTGCTCACTAAGTTTGTTTGCAATAATGGCTATCAGTTAAACCGTCATAAAGCTAGATGCAATTGAGCAAAGCCTTAGTTGATTGGATAAAAGCTCGGTAGCGATTGAGGTTATCAACAGTTACAGTGGAGATGGAATGATCTAAGTTAGTAAGGAATGTCGAAAATTCTCCACCTAACGTTGTGGCGAGTTGGTCCTTCGTATGTGATCGAGTATAAATTGTTGCTGATTGCGATAAGCTATTTTATGTTGGGGTTTCAGTTCAGATATTGAGATAGAAGAGATCAAGTGTTAAAAAATATGACGAACATTTTGGTTAAGATGTTTTCGGGAAATCTTTTAGTTGAGAAAATATGTATATAATCCGTTACGTATGATTGAGCTTGAGTCATCGAAAATTGATGAGAATTTGTTGTATGTTAAGGCTTTGGCTCTGATTTTGGGATAGAAAGTGCAAAGGATTAGATTTTTGGAAGAATTATTTGATTAAGGAAGTCTATTGACAAGATCAAAGATGAAATTCGGAAGACTATCCTCATTTTTTTTAATAATTGAGGTAAATATTGAGATGTGTGAATTTCGAAGACGAAACTTTCGTAAGGAAGGGAGAGTGTAATATTCCGGATATCGTTTGGATTATTTTGATATTAATTGTGATTTTTGGGTGATTTGGGCATGGCGAAAACTTATTAAATATTGTAAAAATTTGGAATGATAATTGGATTAGTTAGGCTAGTGCCCGAGGTGCGCCGGTTGTGTCGCCCGAGTACCGATTTGGATTTGAGAATAAAAGAAAAGTAAAATAAAAAATATAAATATAAATAATAATAATAATAATAATAATGAAAATAATAAGAAAAGATGGAAAAGGGATTGGAGAGAGAAAAGAGGGAGGGAAGTAGAAGAGGGGAGAAAAGGGGAGAGAGAGAGAGAGTGTGTGTGTGGCCATTGCCGCCGCCGCTGTTAGACTTGTCAACGTTGGGAACGGAAGCCGATGAAGCCCTCTCTGTGGTGTTACCCTCTATCTTGTGTATCGGTGTGAGTAGAGAGAGGAATCGTGAAATGAAGCAAAAACGACCGTCGTCTGTTCGCCGCCATTGCCGGAGGAAATCGGTGGAATCAAGGCAAGTAAATCTTTTCATTCTCTTTGTGGATGTTGATTTTGGGGTTACATGTACGAATTTTGGAAGAAATTAGGTGAATTTGGAGAAAATGGCGGAAAGAGGCACGCGGAGAGAGGAAGTCATTGTCGTCGTCGTCGCCATCGCCAGGTGCTGTCGTCACTGCGACCGCCATCGCCCTCGCTGAAGCCGCTGTCGTTAAAGGAGGAGGAAGAGGAGGCCGAGGCGAACGCGAAGCAGGAGGGAGGGCGTGCATGTGGCAAAGAGAGAGAGGGCTCAATTCGGGTGCCTCAGAGTATTCTTTTGACAAATCTATTTGGAATAAAGTCGAGGTAATGATCCTCTAGCCCTAGCCTTAGTCTGATTTCATATTTGATAATGTTTGACTATTATTTTGAGATTTTACTGAGATACATATTATTTTTGTACATCCAAACCTATTTATTCTATACATGTATGTATGTTTGTCTGGTAGTGCGGTGGTTTTACACTAGTATTTGTGATTTGGAGGGTTTTCCGATAGCCGAACAGTATATATGTATATTTGTGTATCCGTATGTTGTGGAGCCATGAACTAGGCAATGCATAGGTCCACATGCATGTTGCCGGGTGACAAGGTTGCTACTATGGGGAACCATTATGATCCGAGACCCTACGGGTCGATTTGTGATCCGAGGCATTGGCTATTTATGACGCCTCTCCCAACGGGGAGACTTTGGTCCTGACGGGGATGTATATGGTATGTGATCTCTCTTCCGCCGTTAGGAAGGTGAGCTTTGATGTAGTCGACCTGCCGCACATGTTTTAATGAGAACCATTGTAAGGAACTGACGGAAAACTAATATATTCAGACGTCCTAAAATATATGACTAAACTTGAGATTGCAGCCGATATAATCGTAGTTACCGGACGAGGGTAACCCTTCTTTAAATTGGTATTATGGATCTTTGGTTCTCCGATTTCGTTCATGCTTTGTATTTCTACATATATTTGCGTGCACTATGATTTTAGATACATGATTTGTCCCACGGATTGGCAATAAGAATGTCTTGTACGTATTAATGTGTTAAGGCCCATAACATGTTTTATGTTTATATATTTTGGTTTCGGTATTTTTTTCGATTTCAGTATATGAGATATGAGACTTGGATACAGACGATGGTATGTGTCCCACACAGATGTGGTGACGGTTGCGATTATGTGATGTGACCTCAAATTTTATAATATGATATCGTCTATGATATTTGACTGGATTGCTGTTTCATATTATTATGTCCCGGAAGAACTGTTTGATACGGATGATGATTTAATACGAGACATCTCATCGATTTTCAAGGATTTCACGTACATTGTGTTTTGTTTTTATGCGGTTATTATGTGATATCCCTTTCATTTGATTTGTGTACTATTTTATACGATGATAATACTTGCTGAATCCTCAGCTTACATTTTCATGTTTTATCCCTTTAGACTAGTAGTATAGATACGTTTGCTGGAGTTCGGACGTAATTTGATGTGGCATATCTCTATCAGTGAATGGAGATATTTCTATTGGATATGTTTCTGATCTCGAGAATGAGTTACGGCTATTGTTTATGGTCGGATGATGGCCTTGATCATTGTATGTAAAATATTAGAGTTGCTATATATTTGGATACCTCCCTTGCGACGTTTGGATAACAAGTTATATGCTATGTTTGTCTGGTCCTGTTTACGTATGGATTATCATGCGTAAATGGAAATCGGATAAATAACAATGAGAAATTAGCTTCTTTTATAGCCTAAAATAAGCTTAAAAATGAAACATTCTGAAGTAAAAGCATGCAGTTGACAATCGAGGAATCTCTAATGAAGTAATAGGATGGCAAGATTTGATTGACGTAACTAAGTAACATTAATTGCTTATTGACTTTGAGTCCCTTGGGAAGAAGCATTCGAACAGTGCAGGGGAGGGGTTGATTTGATCCTTTTTTCTGGCATCCTTGGAGTTTGAATTTAACCTCTGAGAATGGGGCTAATGTTAGGTATAACATCAACTAAATTAGCCTAATTGATTAACACAGTGAAACCATAGACTAGTCTAGAAAGAGAAAAGCGTTGACCAGCCTGTTAGGCCTCAGCTTAAAGAATATAAAA
>JAOVVI020003617.1:0-18814 GCA_028571085.2 Nepenthes alata | reverse complement strand
TTAACCCGACAACCCGACATCGATACACTTATACATATGGTCACGGAATATGCCAATGAGACAAAAGTCTCTAACACATCCGGTCAACCTCCTGTTGACCGGATCCGATCAACCTTCTGTTAGCCATCCTTCACAGTTATCCGGAGAACTTGACCATTCTTCATAGCCTTTCGGTCAACTCTCCTGTTGACCGTCTTCAGTTATTATCCGGAGAACTTAACTGTTCTCCGCCTTCCAGCTATCCGGAAAACTTGACCGTTCTCCGCCTTCCGGTTAACTCTCCTATTGACCGTCTTACCTTCCAGCCAGTCAGCATACGTTGACCGACTAAGGCACTCTGATGACAAACTAGTTTGTTGAAGCACCCACAAGAAAGTGATCATATTCCAACAAACACTTGTAAACGCATCCATCATTTTTGTCCAATATTCAGTGTTCTATGTATCACTCTCAATTTTATAAACACAATTAAGTTGCAAGGAAATTTTCCATATTTGTTGTGAAGTTGTCCCTAGCTATCTCCATTTTTGTACCCGGTAAAAGCACTTGTATGGGATCTATACAATGCTCAATGGAGCTGTAATCAAGGACAGGACACCATCACTTGCTGCTGTAATCAATAGTGATGTTACCTGCGAATACATAGTGAAAAAAGTTTCCTTTTCCAAAGAAGAATCCTCGCTATAGCCTTTCACCTTCTAAATATGATTGAGACCCACTCCACTGTGTCAACAAGCCTGGATTTATATTCATTACATAAAAGGTGGTGTTGCTGGTGCTAACATTCCCATAATGTTACTTGATAAGAATTCTTTTTACTTTTGAACCAATGAACATTCTATATCTGCAATCTCTAATCTGATATTTCTATGTATTGTTAATTTGGTGGTTTTATGATTCTATCTTGCTAAATTACTCGAGAATTACTCTAACATTTCAACTAGAAGAAAATCTTTACTTTATCTTACGGTTTGAGTAAGCTGTTCTAACAGAAGTCCAACCTGAAACCATTGTAAAAGTTGAAAGTGGCAACATTTAGTGCATTCCAATAGATTGTATCATAGTTTGATCGTGAGTAGAGCAGAATGAGCCACTGGGGCAGTGCCAAGGGTTTGATTTGGGATTCATAGCACCGCGGACCTTAAGTTGGATCTCTTCTTTCCTGATGTTTTTGTTTAGCTAGAGGTAATTTGTTAAACCTGCAGCATGTGAGTTTTCTCGATCGCTAATGCTTTATGGAAGCATTTATTGATCTTTCTGATATGTTTATGCCCCTATTTTGTATTTCTTTTCGTGTTTTTTTTTGTTTTTTCTATTGCACATTCAGATGTGATCAGATTCACTTCTGAATATAGTTTCAATTCACACCCATTTCCCCTCTCATTTTAATATCAGGATTCTCTCTGCTTTATTGGAACTACATGTCTCTACTTTACTGCCAATGAAATAGGTTTATGTGAGATTTTTTATATATACAATTGAATGACAATGTCTACTTAACATCGTGTTAACTAAACAATCAATCTTTAGCAAATATTCGAACCCCATAAATCCACTTGGAGCAACTCACCATACTAATATGGCACTTTTGCCTATGAAAGAATTCTTCACTCAAAATTAGATTGACACGTATCTAAAATAACAATTTGACTCAAAAAACTAGCAGTCTAAATGAAATAGGTCTAAGTTCCAGCACATCATAACGATAACAAGAATTAAAAGGCCTAAAAAATATTCTAAGAAAGCTCTTTAGACATGCAAGTCATAGAGATATCAAACTCAAGACAAAATAATAATTAGGTCCACCTACGAGTTTATAGGCTGATTCAAACATAAGTTGGGCAAAATGTGAACCAAAAGGTAGGGAAGTACATAAGACTATATAAGAGGGCCACCTTCTTGTTGGATTTTGGACACTTTTTATAGGTGTCGTAACAAATGAATGGTCATTGGAAGATCGTACAAGGTTTGTGCGAGGATCGGAGTGCGCAGCGAGTTGTTGAGGGCTTTTGCGCTCAAGCACTGAGGGACAACAAAGTTGCCAGATCTGAAGGGCAATCGGGGTGTAGAGTCCGAGGGGCAACTGGGGTGCCGAGTCCAAGGGACAACCAAGTGCCGAGTCCGAGGGGCAGCTAGGGTGCCTATGCTGAGGAGCGACCGGGTACCAAGTTTAAATAGTGACTAGACGGTGATACCGAAGGGCGCCCAAGCATCAAGTCCATAAGTGCCCAAGCTCAGCCCAACATTATTATAAAACGTGCAAAATGCTTTAGGGTTTGTAATGAGAGACGGTGAATGAAAATACCACTTTATAAAACAGACCAGTGAGCATTGTTAATAAGAAAAAGAGAGATAGAGAGAAAAAGTAGGTAGATGCCGATCCATCTCATCTTCACTATTGCTCGAGTTTATCTGATTTAAGGTATCGAGTTCTTATAATCTGCATTTGGGATTTGTATAGCCCAAGTGGATATTCCGGATGTCTCATCCCGTGATTTTTCTCTTTTATTGAGAAGAAGATTTTTCACGTAAAATTACTTATATCTCTTTATATTTACAATTTTTGTTTACCTATTGCGCGTTATCGTTGTTTCTTTTGGTTCATTCAAGCCGTCGTGGATATCCAAACACTTCTACCTTAATTTACCCTTAAAAAGACCTAAACTAGACGTATAAACTGAGAGTTTGTTGGCCCATGCATCTGGAAGGTGGGCTAGACTAGGCTTTTCTCGAAAAAAGCAACAATTTCCTCAAGAAAGCTCAATAGCTTAAATGGCAACACAATGAAGTTAAGAGCTCGAAAGTCTGAGAGATTAAAAATCCAAAGTTCTTTTTATGCATATCTCTTCCTCCTTTGGTAGAAGAGATTAAATCTTAGTAAAGTAAGGCTTATTATGGCATTGAATGTAAAGATCACAAAGGCAAATAACATAATGGATGTTCGGTCTTGTTTTCTGATTTGGCCATTATGCCAATACAGAGTTTGATCAATTTACTGCACCTTTGGCCACCCGTCGGTTCTTTGGTATGGGCACGACTTCAGTTGGCAAATAGATGCGCTCGTTTCACTAATGGGGCTCAATAATCTCATGCAAATCAAGCAGCCAAACAGCTTGAAAAGGTTGATAGTGTATCAACTCTCGCATCTACATAAAGGCTAAAATTAAAATTTTAAAATAAATAATAAAAATTATATCAAATAATTCAAATAATCATTCAATATCCACCATTAATTTTCTAATTTTTAGCCTGACACTTTGATGAGTATAAAAAACCTATCCACTTAATCAAATAACAAAGCAAGTAAAACCGCTGGCAACAACAGCAGTCTCTAAGACTAGAAAACCCGGCCTACACAAGGGAATCATTGAGAATCCTGCATCAGAAACTTTAATCCCATAAATTATAAGACAGCGGCAAACAAATTTCTTATACAAAACCCCGAAATATGAACAGGCCAGGGGTCAGCAATCCTTTGCACAACACCCCCTTTGAAATGGTCGGACCGAGATGAACAAAAATGGAGGGCAGGCCAACCAGCTATACTCTGTATACATTTCCCTGACGACCAAAATCTTGCTTATGTACTGTTTCTTAGCTTACAACAGAAACCAGGTATCGATCAAGAACGAACTTGCAACGACAAACTTAAAAAAATATGGGATAAGCCAAAAGAAACACGAATGAAAGGTGGGGATGTGGTCATAAACAAGAACATTCACACTACTTGAAGGGCCATAGAGCTAACAGAGACCCATTGTGACATCCGGACACAGCACCTTGCTGTTTAGCAGCTTCAACTATTTCATCGGCCCTGCAGGAGACAAACAGCTTTCGGTTTATCTTCAGCTCATTTCTCGGCCCTGCAGCTTGTTTTTCTCCAATTAATTGTCACTACCTCTGAGATGAGCCCTATAAGGCTAACAGAATCAGCCGATTTGGAGGACAAAGTTGATTCATTGCTCATTTTTTTCTAGTTGTATATTTTCACAGGCTTCTCATACCCATGACGATTCTGCAATTTGGAGAGCACAACCATTGGTTTAGAATTTGTACAAGAAAAGGAAGTACTGTGCATTTGGATTTTGAGTTAGTCCTTTATATTGCTCCAGAAAGAGAACAAAAAGTGACAAACAATTCTACTTAAAAAATGTATCTTCGAGAATGGGAAAGCAGGTCAATGTCCCATTAATCATCCAGATGATTCAACCATCATACTTTGCTAAATATATACTTTGGATATCCCAATCTTAGAAAATTTAAAAGATACCCTTAAATTGCAGTGCTTCTACCTGATTAGCCGCGTAAGTCCTTTTAGGAGCAATGTCAGGATGCTCTAGCCCTAGGTATTGCTCCCAAGCACCATAAACATCTCTTCTCTGTATATATAAACCAGAAAAAAAAAGACTATATATTTGCATAATGTAGACCAAATCTCAATAGAGTGCAAACAGAGAGAAAGAAAGAAAAGAACCTGAAAGCGACTAGACACGATGTCATAGTCCTGGAGATACTCTGGACGGCCTAATGAAAGAAATGCAAACTTCCACTGGCAAAGAGAGGAACAATGAAAAAGGAGATTCATCATCGAATATCACAGAAAGAAACTATATATTTAGGCACCTATATCGGTGAAATATGAAATTACGGAGTCACCACAATGTTGCAGACACGGAAACTTGAGCATACCTTTGAAAAATCATCATCTGGCACCTGCAATTTCTTCTGTACTCTGGCCTTGACCTCAGCCAAGGTTTCTCCTTCATGTATCACCAAGAAAAAGGGCTCTCCAAAGTTTTGTATTTGCTGTTAGAATCAAAAACAAATTTGAAGATACAAAATATAACCACCCAGATCACCACAATTTCAGCAAAATGCTTCGGTCAGCAAAGACACTCCGAAGAAGCAGAAAGTTCTACTGTCTCGAGCATAAATTTTAGATATATGACAGTTACCATCTGATTCTGAGACGTTTCCTTTGTAAAATGGTACACATGAATTAGCCGATCATGAGGACCAAGACTCTTTTCTTCCTCAGGAATCTAGGAAAGGGGAAAATCAGAAGGAAACATGTCAGGAAGTTCATAAGTGAACAGGTCAAGCTAAAGAAATCAATGAATTGCAGACATGCAGACAGCAAGGGGACAGCTCCAAAGAAAGGTGTTCAGAAGAAAGCAAGGAAGGAAGAAAAATGGGGGAGGAAAAAGAAAGACCAACCTCTTCCACACGCAATGTCCAATATTGGTCATTTATGCTCTCTATCTTTTCATTAGGTGAAAAGATCTGCCAGATACAACAGAGACCAAAATTGAGTAGGATATTCCAACTTATATTGCTGTCCATGGAACAATGTAATCAAGGGAAATTGGCTAGCATGTAGATATTTTTAGCCAGACACTCAAATTTTACCATTCCAAAAATAAAAAGAGAACTCATCATGAATTGCAGGTGAAAGAAGATTATTTAATAGGATACGTTAAACCACTTATTCCAACTAAGAGATGACATGACAGAGCTAAGGAAAAATGAAAAACTAAGGATTGACATCTGAGAGATGTAGCAAACTAACGTGTTCTCTACATCCTAATTTGTTTTTAATTTGTCAGTATGTATTCAATTCAAATAAGGCCAGCGATTAAGGTGCTAATTGTAAATGCATAAAAAAGGCACCTTGTATATCTTGTGATAGAAAACTTCTAGCATTCTAAGCTCCGCATTAGGATGAGCCAATTCAACCTGCTCCAAGAATAGTAGGTTAATTCTACAGTAAACAGGATATGTTCACAAAAAAATAGATAAACAATGTGTAAGACAAAACCATCAGAGTATAAACTGGAAGATAGAGGAAGACATTGTTGTCAAGAGGACAGAGTAGTCAGCCATTGTTAAAAAGCTCGCTACATTCACAGGAAATGGTCAGTAAAATTAAGCATAGATTGATTCCTCACCTTCATGTTCAGATCATTGAGAACGTCACCAACAGTACTCTGCTTTGGCAGTCTAATGGTGTGAATGGTTACCTGATGACAGACAATTCCAAGTTTATTTGATACACAGTCTTGACAAAACATTACGAAATTGCATTACATCTGCAAGCTCACTTCATCTTTTGTAGCATGATGGAAAGCTACTTTCAATGTCTTTAAACCTTGTAGTTCAGGCAATGGTATGTCCAGCACTTCATAGTACAATATATCTGAAGTCTGCAAAATATGGATTTTTAGATGCTCAGATCCCCACAGAAAAAATCTCAGGAGAATGAAATCAAATACCTGGTTGTAGTGGACCAGCATGTCTGTCAAGTGATCTACAGCCCGGTACTTAATAGGCTGGGGTTTTGGTTGCTGTGAGTAACAGTTGTGAGATGTAAGCCTGATTTTTGATGGATCATCCAAGCCAATTTGGTGTGCTAATCTCTCCACTACATCATCGTAAGTATGAAGTTTTGACCTATGAAAAGAAAGCAGGAAGGCAAGAGAAAAACAATACTTGAGTAATCTTTTTACCAGCAACCTATGAAATCAAAGTAATATAGCATAAAATTCAGATCCCCTCCAGCATATGTACACTACAGCGTTCACACACATCTAAATAAAATGAGGGAACACGAATTTTCCAGGGGCAATATTCTGGCTTTGATCTCTGCCCGCTGATGTGCAAGACTTTCCACATGATGCTTGAATCAATGTGCTTTTACCTCAAGCAAGGTTCTCAAGGAGTAAGTAGTCATTGGTAAGGAGAGTATCTTGTTTAAGAATATTCTTTGTTTGACCTTGAAATGAAGGCTGAAGAAGAATATTAGGGGCAACTTTGAGTCATCTTGTGATTTCCATTATTGAACCACAACCTTATTCTTCTGGCCAAATGGATAGTTGCTTAAACAAAAAAAAAAAAGAAAAAAGAAAAAAAAAAAGACATACTTTTGAGAAATATGAATCTCAATTTTGTTTGGGGGAGTGTTAGAGGAAGATTTTGCAGTCTTGATAGGAAAGGAAGATGCAGATTCCCTTCTTCACGATTTACAGAGAGATTTTTCAGAGGCTTTTGTTTTGTGTCTAAAACTTCTCACTATATGCTGCCTACATGGAATATGTCCTACATGCATCATTTCAGTAAAATTCTTCATTACAGTTTACAATAATCAAAAAGATCTTTTCAATGAGAAGGGGAGATTGAAAGCCATGACAACTCACAATTCCAAGCAAAAGTCATCTTCCTTGGATCTTTCCAGGGATCTGAAGTGAACAACCTACCAAATAAAATATAACTAAATAGATATGCAAGTAAATGCCAAGGAAAATAATATTTCTGAGAACCAACCACTGATAAGCAATTACCACTGCATATTAAGATTATCAACTCAGTGGTGTAGAACAAACATTACAATCTCGAGTAATCTCAGAACCAGAAAAAATCTGATACCAATCTGCTCAATCTTGGAATTCAGGAGTTCTGCTATGCTAGGCCCTTAAGTAACTACCTAAATAGAATAAAGAAGGCAAGCCAGCGTATGAAGCTCCTACAAATGGGATTTGAGGAGGGTTAGATTGTCTTATCTCTGCATTGCAGGGAGGCTGTTTCTACATTTTGAACCTGTGGCCTCAGCTTGTTATGCCAGAAAAACAGAAGCAAGAGAAAAGGAACATAACAAACACAACTGATCAGCACAACTCATATGCATCTGCATCAGTATTGGAAATTACTGATTCTGTAGTTGAGCACAAATAATCAGTTCTGCAGTTGCAGTAGGTGTTAGCACATTTGCATGATAAGTAATTGGACTATGTATATATCATTTGCATTTTTAAATCCAATGCAGCATTAACTACATTGGCAATGCAACGGTACCCGATATGAAACAATAGCAGCCAGCAGAACAGATTTTTGTTTCCAAGTTCAAGATAATTTCAATAGAGGATATATTTTAATACTGTTTAAGATCAGAAGCGCATAGCTGTGGGGGATTGAACCCTTGCCATTTGGACAAATGGCAGCCCATTTGCCCACCACCACTGACAGCAACATTATACAGAGTACTTAGCAAGCGTCAGTTCTCTTATTAGGGTACTGGATGCCTATCTTCTTAGCAGTGGGCTTCAAGGAATAAGCTCACAATGCAGTCCTAGGAAGGGTTGATAAAGTAGGTTACCATCTTTTTTTTTTGGCTCATCACACAGGAGCAAAGAATGGATAAAAAAAGCAGACATTGTACTCTGATGCAGGAATAAATTGAGCACAAGATACATAAAAGCAACTATCTAAATATTAGTTCATACTAGACGATTGTGCAAATAATCCCAAAATGAGGGAACATCCGGATAGCGGAATTTATCAACTCTTTCAGCTGGAACAGCTTTCTGAAAGCAGACTATATCTCCATCTTCAAGCTGGTAACCAGAAAAAAAATTGTAAATGGAAACTACATAAATTTCCAAGCTATTATTGCACAAACAATGTGTATATAACTACCTGACTAGCTCGGAATGTCAACTTCCTGTCAATACATTCACACATGACATTTGGCTCAAACTTAATTTCCTGAATATGAACATCAAACATATATCAATAAAATGGTCAATAATAAAGTTTCCATGCAAAAAATTTAGCAATGCCAGAGTAACTAAAACAAACTAAAATAGAATACTTCCAACAAGGAAAAAAGATCCACCAAAAAGAAATCCAGCAACCGTCTTAGCTAAGGTGGCCAGCTGACCATGAACTTGGGGGAGCACCACTTAAATTTAAAAATCTTTTGGATAGCAAGAAATGCAATGAAAGGGAATACTGAGGAGCTTCTAAATGGCATGGCATATTAACTGAAGACGGATGAACAGCAAACCTCAAATAACTCAATTTCATCTTCAAGGAAGTAGCCAGCCATTTCGTTTAGCTTTGCAAGAATGTCTGTTGGCTTACCGGTACTCTTCACAAAAAGCCTTCCAACATAACTGACATGTCGAAGTACAGGAGCATGTGATATTAGACTAAACTCCAACCATCTAAAATTAACATCAAACAACATCTTTATGCAAAGTAAGAGACTAAAGGAAACTCCTAACTACCGCAGCTCTTCTTTCTCGGGATCATAAAGCTTGAAGAACAGCAAAATATCCTCCTTTGTCTTGTCAGGAGGAGGAATAGGCTTCATACCCTGAACAAAAGCCAGATAACCATTCACACTGCTGAAAAATACAAAAGGTTGTCTCGGGCAGCTACTATGCTGTCTCAACAGTACTGCAAATTACCAGCCCAAGCTCCACTTCCAAGAACAATTTTAGTTCTGCATTGTGAACCTTGTTAGAAACTTCCCTCAGATGTCCAACCTACAAAGGATCAAAGATACCATGAGACATTGCTTGTGATTTGCCTTCAGTTGCTATGGCATAATGCATCTTGCTCAGCAGGCATTGCATGGAGAGTGTAGAGTGACTTCATTCTTTCAAATAAGACTTATTCATTATACAACAACTTTTCAGCTTCAGTTATCATTTCTAGAATCTTAGCATGATGATCTAAATTTCTTATCTAGGAACCTCTGTCACCAAGGTACGAGGAAAGCCGAAAATAGGGAAAAATAATTACAGATTGGGCTTCCTCGAGAGGTGTTAATGGGCGATTTGGACGATATGTATGGTTTTGGCGCTTTGCCCACAGCCAAAAGCGCTGGAATTGCACCGGTATTCCAAGCTCTTTGGCAACCTCCTCCTGCCCAAAAACATACAGAAAAGCTTTAGTATGAATTAATCAACTGACAGTCAGTCAGAATAATCAGAAACCAAAAGACTGCCTACAAACAAACACACCATCTACCATACTTAGCATAAAAAGTAGCTTCGCTTTCCTGGAACCTTTCATTCATTCCTTATATTTTAGGAAAGGGAAGGGGATTAACTGATATCTTGAATGAAGAAAACTGAACCAGAACCTCCAACTTTATCATGAGAACCAATTTGATTACTAGATTGGTATAAGTGGAAACTGCACATGTAAGTTGGAAAATGAAATAGCTATCAATTCAGACAATCATTTACTCGTTGTCAGGTTAAAAGCGTCATGAATTCCAAGACTAAATGGCCTGCCATGTGTCACGGTTTGAATTTTATAGCCATAAAACCATCTAGCACGTCCATTCTCATTGGGAGATGCACGCCAACCAAGTTGACTCCTAAGCATGCTTAAGTGTTGGGGTTGATCCCGGGAAAAATCAGATGTGTAAAAATATTACTAGAATTCATTTTCCCATATAGAAAGTTTTGAGCCTTTTGGCCTTCGGTATTGGCATACATTGAAAGTCTCCAACTTTTACAATTGGATATCTATTTTTTTTTTTTTTTACAATGTTAAAATTCAAATTAAATTCATCTAAATTCCTAAAAAAATTTAAGAATGCGAGAAAAATTATGTAAAAAATTATATGACTTGGTTTGAATTCTAACACTATGCATCTCTTTTCACCTCAAATATGCAGCTGCTTGTGCAATAAAGAGTATTATTTGATTCCATCCAAAGTGCAAACCTATCCATGTAGCAAGTATTTATACTTTACCAATACAAGTCACACAACAAACATCTCTACCATCCCAATGTGCTGCCTGGGAATCTATAACCCCACAAATACAACTACTACCTATTTACTTGTGCCCATCTGACTTCTCTTTTGTGAAATTTGAGAGGTTGTAAGGAGTTGCTAAAATCTGAGAGGTGCTTTTGAGAAATAACTCTTGACAAAGTTGTTAGCTTAAAGATAAGTTCATGGGTCATAATTGAAAGTGTTGGAACACATACAATATCTTTTATTTAATTCCTAAATTTGTCTATCATTCTCTAGAAATACTCAGATTATATGATTTCTGAAGCACTGAAAGATCTTGGAGAGAGGTGTATCAATTTTTTTAAATGAACTTAAAGAAAAATATTTTTGAAGCCAATATGCACATGGCAAATGCTTACAATAACTAACTATCTTTAAAAAGGGCCCGTATTTGGCATGAATTTTAGACAAGAAGAAATAGTAACTGCTTGAAATAATTTTGAAAAAAAATGCATACACTTCAAAATTAGCAACGATGCAATCAACACTCTTAAAATAAATTCCTGTTGGCCCCCCCCCCCTTTTCAAAATTTTTTTTGGGGAAGAGGGGTGCCTCGCGCTGTAAAGTGGATCAAGCTACATTTCCAAACTTCATAATTGACCTTCCAGAAAATCTGAAATTAGCAAAAAAAGCATCGACACCTAACCTAGTAGGCTGATAGAGATGTACTTCTTTGAGAGCAGCTAAAGCATACATTCAAAAATGTACCTTGAAAATGTTAAATGTAATCTGCTTCTGAATTCGGAAACATTTGACCTTATCATGATCCACAAGGTCAAAGTATATATCCTTTCCAATCTGCTCAGCAAGGTCCTCATCTCGTGCAACCTAAAAGCATCAAAAACTTATCAAAGCCATTACAAGACACAAACATTAGGCATGCTCAAAATATCCTCTCAAAACAAGAGGTAGCAACCTTTATAATAGTGTAAAGGTGTGCCTCTGCCTTTTCCTTCTTCTTGTGCTCTTTTTCTTCTTGTTCCCTCTTCAGCCGTTCCTGCATATAGCCATTGGAATATTTCACTCACCCTTTCAGAGAAAGGCACTAGGTAGAAACGAGGCACATATACTGTCATAGCAAAATCTTACCCTAAGATGTTCAGCAATATCCTTCTCATCCACATTACAAATAATCTTCTCCTTGTCACTTTCTCGTATGTATACAAGCATGTAGGCATTTGAATATTTTGTGAATTTAAATGGGGTGTTATTGAATCCAGGATTAGTCTGTTGTAACTGCTTGCAAAGGACAACATGAGCTAGGAGAAACACGGCAAGGAAAGGAAACCAGTGACAAATTTGAAAGAAACAAATGAAACATACCTCTTCTTCACCGCCATATTGTTCCTCTAAAGCCCTCTTCATATCTTCTTTTGTTACCCGCTCATCATCAAATTTATACCTGAAAAAACATGATCAGGTTTCTATGGAAACATGTGTAAGAATTAGGTACATGAAATGCACACATCAGGCATGGATTGCAAATATTCCTCAACACTAACTGAAAAAATGGCATATGAACCGCCAATTGCAGGACCCTTCAATAAAAGAACCCGTGTACAGTACAGTATAAAGATATTGGCAAAGGAATCTGATGTGCCCCTAAACAAGCATTGAACTAATAGCCCCCCTCAAAATAAAGGAATAAAATCGAATTAATCAAATTGCAGCTAATTGAATATGCCAATATAATGTACAGTGAAGCACTGAATAGTAGGATGCATCATGAATAGTCCCCCTCAAAATAAAGGAATAAAATCAAATTAATCAAATTGCATCTAATTGAATATGTCAATATAATGTACAGTGAAGCTCTGAATGGTAGGATGCATCATGATATGGGCAAAGTATTCAATTCACTTCTCAAGAGATGAGAAAATTATTGTGTAACTACAGATTGCACAACTAAATAAATATGATATTTGAAGCATGGTAAAGTGTTGGGGCAGGGAGGCTGTTCACTGAATGAAAAGCAAAGTCTCCAGACTAACACTAAAAGCTTTGGAGCTGTCCAGAGGAGAGTGTTCCCAACTATGCCTTAACAGCATTAAGTTGTCATAATATTTCCCTACAACCTTAATGATTGATGTTAACTTGAATTGCTGTAAGACTCATGCTTTCGGCATTTATCAGCTGGACCTCTGCAAGGTACATTTAGCAATAAACTGTGTTTGCTGCCCAAACTGTCATTTCATAGCTATCAGGTTAGTCTACATCACAATAACTCATTTATGAGACAAAGTCAGCCACTGTGGTCATGGTAACTTAAGTTGCTTGGTCATGTGGTATCCTTTTACCACTCAAGCATAACTTCCACAGACAGTACATGCATTAGAACTTCTGTTTTATAGTAAACTATGTTGTATGCTGCAACAGAACAAACTGACAGGATCCTCCAGCAATCAATTGGATAAACTCAAAGCAGTCAAGGGAACAAAAAAAGATAAAACTATTAGTGCAGCAACACATAACTCATCAACAACATACTTGGGACTCAGTCACCAGTCATTGTGGTAAAGAGCACGTCTGCGGCACCTAGACTAAAATAAGCAAATCGGCTATATTTAAGTGTCCATATTACACCTATGGAAGGAACACAATACTATAGGATAGAAATAAATATCAGAAGCATACCACAGGTCAGAAAGAGTTGGCCTTATATAAGCATAATAATGGCCACCATGCACCCCACCACTATGCACCAAAACGCTGCAAACAAAGCACAGGTAAGAATAGAACACCTATACATGGATCTCCGGAAAAAGAACAATATGAACTCAAATGGTAATAAAATATATCAAACTTAAAATGAGTGCAAACATGATAAGAGCACCCAACATTTAAAATAATTATGTTCATCATAAAGGGGTCACCATTCATTAAACCAACTCAGAAAACAAAAATTACAAAAAACACAAAAGAGAAAAAAAAAACTAATGGCATACCTCATAAAACTTTAGTATGATGAGAGAGAGAAAATTTTGAAGTAGCATATATTCATAAAGTGAATCCACCACACCACAAATTAATTACCAGGATCATCCCAGCACACCATGCACTTGATTTAATTGAATAAATAGCCTATATCAAAAGTCAGCAGCATAAAGATCCCTCGAATGTCACCCATACCTGTGAAGCGTGTAAAGGTTGCGAATGCTCCTATCAGCTTCAGGAGATAAATATTTGCCATTTTCACGATCAAGATCAAGTTGAAGAGGGAACTCATAACGATCATTTATCTACAATGTGATACCACAAAGGAAGAATTTATCGATGGTTCAAATGTGATGATGCACCCACATGGCCATCTTATGACAACCACTTGACTTCTTGTAAATTTATGACACGAAAGAATTGAAAAATAACAAGCCATTCTAAATCAGCTTTCCGGATTCCTGAACTGGGAATCAACTTTCCAGTATTGGACTTCATCCAATTTGTTAATATGTAACTAGCACTGACCTAAAATTCTCTCCATTCAATTCCTTATCATCAAAGCATATCTAGTTCAGTAGTCAAGGCCGTATTTTAAGTCAAACAAAATATTCCATCAAATCATTCTTTATAAAGATCCAAAATATATATTTAACATAAAGGATCTCTGATGTAAATCATAAAGCAAAGGCTTTCATCAACACATGTATATTCAATAAATTGATGGCAACAAAATACATCCTAGAAAACAACGAACAATAATTAAAACCACCAATATGCACTCCTTCAAAACATGGTGTCATACATAAGAATATTGAATCAGTCATCACTCACTGCAAATTAAATACCAAATTCATCCCACGCTAATGTTAGTGTTGATAACTAAAAATAAAAGAAATCAAAACTAAATCAAATGCAAATCAAGAATCATATTTTCGGTTAATGTCCTATGCATGTTGAAGACATGACATGTTACACGCACAAAGCGTCAGCCTTTTTCCCTCGTGCTATTTTATTTGACAGTGAAAGTTATCGCGCTCAGTTTGAGAATTTCAAGAATAAAAACTCAGGTGGGCATTGCCATGTTATCCTGAGATGCCTCACAATTGTAAGCAAAATGATGAAAAACAAATAACTTATAATAGCAATGTCATGGTGTAACACTGTCATGGGCATATCGTCAGCAAATGTAAGCGGCGCAACATTGTGGCTGTCTCGTAATGGTTGCAATGCTAGTCATAGAAGGTGTTTAAATCTATATTACAGCATTGAACAGAAATCGAAGAGATGGAGTGGTTTTAATTGACTACTGACCTTGACCATTGTATCCCGCATGAAATCATATTCAAATCTTTTGAGCTGAAGTTGAAGAACGGGCGGAAAATCAATGAATAACACACCCTTCCTGGCATCCTGGAAGTATCATACAGTATTGTTAAAGGGAATATTGCACTTACTGTAAAATTAAGCAAGCAATTAAAGGAAAAATCTTAGAACCTCGTCAAGTATGCAAACTACCAAACAGTGAGACAATGAATATATATCAAATAAATTGGTGAGAAGCCCAACTAAGCCACAACATCAACTTACAAGAAATTTCCTAATGTTTTATTTGCAAAAAGAAACATACAATAATTCTGTCAGAAGGCATGTGATTAACCTGCAAACCATACTGCTCAGCATGATATTTGTTATCACCCTCCATTCTTTCAACTTCCACATACTTATCAAAAGAAGCATAAACATCACGACAACCTTTGACATCAAGCTGAAGGTCTGCCATGACACATAACAGAAATTGTCACATTAATGCATGGATACTAATTACAGTCTAAATATCAGACATTTACCGTAAAATGACTCCTTCCTTGTAGACTTATAGTCCACATTGATGCATTCTATGTAATTCATATGATGACCTTCAAATAATTGCTGAATTGTGCCCTCAACAACAGTTCCCTGGTATAAAAATATCAAAAATGATCCAAACATTTAATTAAAAACCGACGAGCAAGACAATAATAGATTAATATAGATAGTTCTTTTATTATGATATTGCACCTTCATCTTGTCTTCAAGCTTTTCACAAAGAACCCTATTTAGTTCTTGTACATCATGCTGCATGAAAGAATCATATGTGTCCCATCCAAAAGATTTGGTCAACTCTTTTGTTGCAACACTGCTATCACTGCACTGGAGCTTGTAAAATAAACTTTGAAGAGCCAAAGGAATGCTTGCAGATGGCATGTCATTCTCAGTTGTCGGCATATGGTAAACTGCCTAGATAAATCACCAAACAGAAAGAATATTAATGTTCCAAGTAGTTTGTAAGAATAAGTAAAGACAAGAAAGGAAGGCCGCAGCTAACCTTTCTGAAGTAAGGAATATGAAAAAGAGTCTGAAGAAGAGAGTTCATGTAGCATGTTGCTCCCTGATTCTTAAGTCCAACATAACCAGTCTCCTTTTTCGAATCATAGCACCAGTAATCAACAACCCTACGCACTGCGACCTCAGCCTCAACTACAATCGTATCATTTACAAGATATCCTCTAGAGGGGTCATACAGTTCACCAAGAGGCATGAATGATGTGAAGCCCCAATCACTTTCCCGAGCATTAAAATGATGCTGCGTATCTGCAGACTCATAAAGAATGGATTTGTTGCAAATTTAAAAGAAAGTCTAAATCAAAAGTTGCAAACCTCCCGTCACTTAAAGCATCAAGAAATCCAAAAACATGGCTTCCTCAAACTTTGTCAAAAGCATCCAAAACTACCATTATCCATATTTATATTGAAGGAAAAATGTACAAAATAAACTTCACTGCACAAGATCTTATGTGGACACATCCATAACAATCTGATCTAGCCAGTCTAATGATATGTCAGAAATGAAACTCGCTGAGAATGCAATAACATGCTAAATGAACTTTTGTCTGATCTCGAATGAGAATTCAGAAGCCTCATCAATAATGGGATCAGCAGCCAGACATGAATCGATAACATATTTCATGATCTGTTAGATATTCAAGGTGGGACCACAATCAATGGGTTTTTTGCACTATCACGAATACTCAAATAGGCAAAAGTCGATATTGTCTGGAATATTGCATACTCTTCATTTTACCCTGTAGTACTCAACATGAAAAGACAAAGTCTATGGTATTCTTCGTATATGATCATGGAAAAACAAGACTATGGCACAATTTACTTGCTAAGAAAAACAAGTCTTCTCATTCATTAGGAAAAAGAGACTATGCGCATAGAAAATATATTACCTTTTCTGATTGAGTACTTGTTGTGGACTTGATTGATCACAGACAAGCTGAACTGTGCATACCTACTCCACCCATATGGCAAGCTAGCTGAATCCGCAACATCAAGATACATTGACAAATGATCCACATTATTCCCTTTAGGAAAAATAAGTATTCTCCTGCAATATCCATAACGGTTATCAATTATCCATGCATACTTCTTATAAAAAAATATTTGATGAACCTCTCAGGGAAAGAGCTGAAATACCATCTGTAGCCACCGACAATGAAATCGTCCGAGTAATGTTTCCTTGTATTCAGCCTAGAGAAGTTCGTGATTTGCAATGTGAATCTCGATGGAGGAGGATCCTCTACTGGCTGATTCACCAAAGTATTAACAGATTCTGCTTGTGCCACAACTGAAAATTCAGACATAGAAAAGAAAAACGAATAAAAAAACCAAAATCCTAAAATGCCATCATCAACCCCACACAAGAAAAAGCTAACTTACCACACTCTCTGAATGAAATTAATAGTAATTAACCACACACACAGATCAAATCAACGACATTTCTTCACAATCAGAAAACCACTCGAGGCAGCATAATGCAATAACGTCAAGAAAAGCATCAAAACCATTACCTTCCATGGGCTGGTGGTTGTCGGAAATATCCGAATGCGGAACGATCATCTCGTCATCTTCTTGCTGCAAAGCAGGGCACATCTGATCCCGTTAGAGCAAACGCTATTGTTTGAAAAGCAAAACCCTGACGACCTCAAACAGCAACTAAGGGCTAATTATAAGCAATCAAACTCCGTTCGGTTACATAATTTTGCCTTCTCAAGCCCTAGGCCCAGCCAATTGAACGGAATCAAACATTTGAATAACAAATCTATTGGAGGTGTAATTTAAGCAAGTAATACACGTCACAGGGATGATGACGCCGCTTCCAGAGAAGGATGATGATATCTACACGCACACGCACCCAGACACGCATAGAGAGATACAGAGAGAGAGAGAGAGTGGGGGTATAAGCGCGCATACCTCGATTGGTGCAGGAGTCATGATTGTCATTGGTGAGGGGAGAGAGAGAAGACAAAGCAATTGCAACACGGAAGAGAGAGAGAGAGAGAGAGAGAGAGAGAGAGAGTGCTCCAAGAGCAAATGATCATGAGAAGCCGGTCGGGGGAGGGTCTTCGCCGGGAGTTACAGGGTCCGCATTTGTGGTTTTTTTTTTTCAGTAAAGTTTTTTTTTTTACCAATTATTAAAATATGTTATTTTAAAAATTATTTATCACAGCAGTATGATTTTATCACGTTAAAAAATATATATATATATATAAAAACCTGTGCAATCTCAAACAGGGTTTGGAAATTTAACTTCATCCCAAAAAAATTAAATTAAAATTTAATAGTTAATATTAAAAAATAAAGATCAAATATAGTTATATTTTAAAATATTTTATAATATTAATATCTATTTATACTAAATTTAACACATAAATTTAATATTTAAATTTTAAAAGTTAAACTTTTTTAAAATTTAATAGTCTATATAAAAAAAGTGGGGTCCTCCTTATCCCAATAAAAAATAATATTTTTAAATATATATAATAAAATACGATACTACTTATTTAAGTATGAATTAAATTTTGCTTGTAAAATGAATATTTATAAATAAAATGAATTAGATTTGACTTGTAACTCTGTCACATTCATTTAATTATGATACCAAACAAATAACTCATCACTTCTTTATCCCTCGAGATTCTATTTAGATACATTTATTTTTGACGGTTATTATTATTATTATTATTACTATACTTAAAATATCTCCATATTGCAATAGATTATAAAATATTGACTAATATAATATAATATGTCTAGGCTAATTAATATCATTATTTATTATATTACTTTAAAGTTTCAAGTCTACATGGTATTTTTCTTTCTCAAACCATAATTAAATTGTATTTCATCACATGTGCTTCATTTAGTAGAGCCACATTAAACATCACTGCTATATATCATTT
>JAOVVI020003616.1:0-18816 GCA_028571085.2 Nepenthes alata | reverse complement strand
GACAGCAATAGCAAGCCACTTATAACAGTGAAAACCACGTAGCCCAAGCCTCCTTTGAACATCCTACACACTCCTGTCATTCATATATCACTGCATTCTCATCACGTTTACATCCACGCGTGTATTTTTTCGTTCATTGGGAAATATTTCTTATTTGAGCATCAGAATATTTACAGTAGAATAAACTTTCGCCAACCTCTGACCTCTTATTTGTAATTTGTAGTGCGCAGGGTCTAAGTTGAGACACGTAAAGATCAGACCCGTTTGCTATCCGATCTAATTAAGAAATCTAAAAACTCTGTAATCTGTACGAGAACCCAAACCTAGTAACGTATCAAGAGTCAATGTGCATCTAGAATCAGTAATAATTAATTATTCACATGTATTATTGTCACAAAGAAATTAGCTTGTCGTGGGATTATTTGCTACCTAATCTCATGATAGTTGGGATATTTTTATACGTAAGGTAAAGTAATTTTTTACTTAGTTATAATATTATTTAAGTGCAATTTGTGTGTTTAATTGTAGGTGTTTGTTACTTTTTATAGCTCAATAGAGAGAAAATAATGGCTAATGGTGTTGATGAATTTTGAATCCCTGCAAAAATAAATATTATATTATTTAATTTGTGTATAGATTAACTATTATACCGTGATAAGATAAGAAAAATTAAAAAATTAGAATTATTTATATATTTTAACTTTGATGATATATAAATAATTAATTATCAATGAAGGTGCTTTTTATTTAGAAATTAAATATATATATATTTGTTAAAAAAAAAATAAAACTAAATGTTTGGCGTGTAATCTGGAGATTGTGTCATGTTGGAGGCCCGTCGTTCCGAGCAAATCTACCAGTTAGCAGGCAAGTCTCAGTTCGATTCCACAAGAAAGGGTAGAAAGTGAAGATGAAGGTGGGTCCGAAGCTGGTATTCCTCTTCAACGATCCCGAGGGCTTCGGTGCTGCAATAAATGACGCCGTCCAACCGAGACCTAACTCCTTTTTCCAAAGATCGTAAGTTTCCTTCGAAAAAATGGCGAAATTTCTTTTAAATAATTGCTTCGTCACTTACTAATGACGTTGCCTTTAGCAGAAAAGAGTCGTTTGAACTCTCATTAGGGCGATATGGAATCGAAGATCATAAAGCATGCGGCGACATTGTTCACTTCACCGATGGGAACGGCCAACTTTCGGTACTCCTTCGATAATTTATTTTCCCTTGCTTTGATTACATGATTATGTCAAATACCAGAAATTGATTGTTCTCCTTCTTACAATTTCTATGGGAACGTTTGATTCTTGTATTTCTCTGATATTGTGGCTCGAAACTTACTCTACCTTCGGTTTTACTTGAAGTAATTTGGTTTTACTTTAGTTATACCTCTCTAACTTATTGTACTTGCTATTCATACGTCGTGTTAGACAAGCCTTTAGTTACCTGAAAGTGATATATGCCTGGATTATGCTGATAATAAATATGCTAAAAAAATTGGGGTTTGGGTTAACACTGAAGGGTTTCAGTGCTGTTGGATAGTAGTCTATTCCTGCAATTTTGAGTCTGATATATTAGCTGTATGACAAATTCATATGGCAGTAGAATTTTGTATAACTCTATGCAAAGGAATGTAAATCCTGAAGGGTTATCAGATGTTCTGTTTGTTTTGTGCCAGAATTCCTTCAACCTAACCAACATGTTCATTGTGGAATAGATTCATGACATTTAGTTGAACAATCAGCTGACTTCATTCACTGCCCAAAACGTTGCACCAGTTTATGCCAGGAATCATGTTGGCCTGTTTATCTCTTGCAGTGATTATTGTGTAGCGAAATACCTAGACATGTTTGACAATGATCATATTGTATTTTCAAATCTATACACTATGGATTTGTTGATGGGTAAATATTTTGGTTAACATTACCTAATAAGTTGTCAGCTTGAAAACATTAGAGCTTTTCAATTTGACATGATAAGGATTATTTAAATTTGTTATGGATAATTGACTTATAGTTTACAAACAGGTCCAAGAGTAGTAGTAAATTAACTGAGTACATGTATGGACATTTTTAGTAGTGAAGTAATTGAATACATGTATGGATATTTTACTTATTGTACTTTCGAGTAACAAGAGACTATACTTAAATCTGTTGACTTCATGTTAGTATGTGTATAATTTACCAACACACAAATGAAAGTCTAACAGATTGTCAGAGTTGTTTGATATGGAATAATGACTCGTGGATGATTAGTGAAAAAGGACCTAGACACTGACGTGCTGATCTTCATATATATTGCATAACTGGTGACAGTAGTCTCATTGATGCAGTATTTTTCCATTTTACTTAGCTTTCAGCATTAGTTGGATGCAGGAGAAACGCCAGATTGTGTTTCATCTTTATGGTTCTGGATGATGATGTCAGGATAAGATTGTAGCATTCAAATCAGATAGTTTAGATAATCTGAGACTATTCTGCCAGATCACAATCACATTATATTGGTACAACATTCAAATATCAAAGGATATTTCTCTTCAATGTACGAGATGGTACCAAAATTTGTTGACAGTCATAATGTCTGTGCTATCATTAGCTGGTTTGGATAAATCAGCTTTCATAACCCCCAGCCCAGGATGAGTGATAGCCTAATACCTTGCTCCTCTTGCTCTCTCTCTATCTCGTGCATATGTGGTAGATTTCCACAGGATTATGGTCATTGGATCATGGATTTGTTGTCATTTCTACAGGATTACAGAGATTGAATATGTTCTATAGAAAAAAAATGTGTCCAATACCTGCACTTTTTTTAATAACACCCAAAGTTGAATAACAAAAGGAAAACGTTTACATTGGCATTGCTATGATTCTTCAAGCAAGCACATCTGTAACTAGGAAACTGATGAACTGAGTCAAGATTTAGCTTGGTTGTCATCTTAACAGAAGCTCATGAGCAATGTCATGGTTTTTCATTTTGCCTTATAATGTCTAACAATTTGGTATAATGCAAACGAAGTCACCATACGTTCTGAATAGGATGGGAGGGCAAAAAATTCATCAGGACTTGGATATTTTACATATCAAAGAAAATGTTGGACATTTGATTGCCCCCTTGGATGTTGGTTAGTATTGTCCTTGCAGTTTTCTGTCTACTCAAAAATCGCTTGATATCTGCTTCTGTTTATGGAGCAGATGAAAAGATAACTGTGCTCCATTTGATTCCAGACAAAATATTTAATTCTGCATTCCCCTTTGGAATAGATTGAACCATCTTGTACACTGAGGAAAGAAGTTAACGTATGGAATGCTATTCTTTTGTTAGTTTCTTCATGATACTTCCAAGAAACAATGGTTTCTAGGCACTTTGTGCTGGCTGATGTTTCATAGAATGTGAATTGTCTTGCATTGTTAACATAGTTATTTAACTTGCTTCTTTAACCTTAATGTTATACTTTTCCTCAAGAACCATTTTTTGGGTTCTTCTTTTCTCTCTTTTCAGTTGGGTAAATTTGTTCTCATAAAAAAAATGGAATTAAATAAATTTGTTGATTTGTTGAATACTATGTACACCAGTTTTGAACAATGGAAAAAAAACAGCAATGAATGTATAGTTTGCCATTTATCTCATTGGAACATGAGATAAAGCAAACCATTACATAGCAAATGGTGCAACTCAAGACATATTATTGGAGAAACTTTTAAGCTGGACTGGACAACTTTTAACATTTTCATGTTTTATTGATTGTTATGACTAACTAGTGTAGATTGGTGTACTATGTGATTTTATTTGCACTACAACTGAGATGACATAGTAGGTGGCAGAAAGCACTATATACTAAGAACTCATTATCTGCTCATGGTTATCAGTTTACTCCTTATATGAGGAGGTATGCTTTTAACTCTTGGCTGATTGGGTATTTCCAATTGATGATTTTGTTGCCAAAAAAAATTAATGGATGGTGGCTGAAATATTATTTTGGGTGGTAGGTAAGTTGAAACCTTCATATAGTTGGGTCTGCTACTTTTGAACGTTGGTTATAGTATTTGTATTTCTGATTTACTCATCCTAGTGGTTACTCATGATGCTGATCTTGTAAACACTGCTCCTCAATTGGAAACTTGTTATCATTTTCAACATGTGGAAAATATTTAATCGAGGGTTTTGTGGAAATCTTACCTGTGGGCTGTTACCATGTTATTACGGCATTTCAGTAGATGTTAGACTGACACTAGATGTTTGAATTTCTGAAGCCTTTCATTCTATAGTTACTTGCCTCAGCACTTCTGTAATGTCAGAACATCTGTAGTTCATTCATTTAGGATGAATTACGGAGATCATATCAACTGATAGCCATAACTTGCTTGGCAGCTCAAACTTTATTTGATAATATTTGTCATTTTTCAGGTTTCGATGCTGCTTATGCAATATTGTGAACCACCAATTTTGGCATGTGCTGTCAATGAAGTTTTGGGGCTCATAACAGAAGAAAATATACTCACCACAATGACACTAACACTCCCATTTGTTGTGCCATCATCAAAGCTCAAGAGTGAAGAAAAAAATGCATCAATGGACAACAAAATTACAATATATGGTGCTCAAGTAGGCCCAGAATCAGAATTCACGCATGCCCTCATTACAAAAGTTCAAGGGATGCCACCATCGTTGCAGATTCATTATGAACCTTTGGCGTGCTTGCTTCATTTTGTCCGGGTCTTGAAGTTTCCTACTGCTCTCCTTATTGGGCAAAGAGGTCAACATCTATCTAGCAAGGCTCCAAGGGAAGAACTTGAGGTATTACTAGTTCCTCTTAGCTCATTGCGGTGCCTTAAATGCTGGGAAATCGATAGTGATGAAATGTAAGATGCCATCCTTTGAAATGACAGTATGAAAGGTTTCGTCTCCATAGATGTGCAGTTTACTTCCACTCAACCGCACCCCATCAAACCAAAAAAGAGAAAGAGATGTCGGCTGTGGTTCTAACAGAAGATTGTTAACTTGTTTCTTTATTCACATAGAAATTATAGAGCTTGGGTTTTCAGAACTTTGAAGCAGAGTAGCTGCCTTAAAATGATTGTGGTTTCGCACAAAATTGAAAAGGAAAGCATGTAGAGTTAAGTGTTCCCCCTTCTTTCTTATAGATGATCACGGGCTTCGGACCATGTTTGGTGTACCTGATCAGAAGTTAGCCTTGGACAACATATTTTCATGGTTAGCTCAAACTAGCCCGTGCATCAAAGTGAGCCAAACCAACGTTTAAGCATCAATTTCACTCACGACTCTAGCTGATAGGTACTGTCCATCTATTTCCCCCTTTCCGTATGCATAACAGCTCGCATGCCTAGCTTATGAGCCCCTTTTGGATTCCCTCACCCAATCTCATAAGAAGCAAGTCTCGCAGACCCAGCTTCAACCTGTCCCAGATAGCAGCCCTCGCCAGGCTGCTGGTGTTGCTAAATTCTCTGCATGAAGCAAGCTTTCCCGAATATGACCGATGTAGAAGTGATGAAGCAGGAAGTAGTTGTTTCGTATATATAATTGTATATATACAATCTGCTGTATCGGAACATCGGCATAGTTGTTTCGAAGTTTCACTGGAATCGATCCAAATCCATTCTGAACTATACCAATCGATAGACATATAAAAAGGGCTTTGCTTTTCTCCCTGTTGGTTTAGTAGGTAAAGGCTGGAGCCTCAACTAAGCTTAAATCCTTTTTTAATCCTCTTCATTTCAGAAGTTCTTTCTATCGTTAGATCCAATATTTCCTCACTACCCGTTCTTTCTTTCCTTTATGAGGTTTCTTTCAGTTTTTTAGTAAAAATAGGTGATAGCTTTCTCCGCGGTCTTCCTTCAAACTTGATGTTCTTCTTGTCTTCCTTATTCTAGCCCCTTCTTCCCTACATAGAAGTGTCCCATCAGTTCATATTTTTTATTTGAACTTTTTGTTTCAGTAGTATTAATAATGTAAATCCTGCCTGAACAAGTCTATCTCTAGTCTCATAGCAAGGTTTATCATGAAAGGACGAAGCATCAATGAGATAAAAATAACTTCTTTTAAGTCCTGTCCGTCTTAATGCCCGTTCTGGGATACAAAATTCCATGTCTTCCTTTAGGCTAGGACTACCCAACACAATTAAAAGATTTAAGAAGTGTGGCCCATTTGAAATTGGCTGCCTGGACTTTTCTTATGAAGTGTCTGTCAAGCACCTTAACCCGATTTGGTCTAGTTGCCACTGAATGTTCCCGGAACTTTGTGATGCTCTTTGAATTCTTTTCATTTGGCTGACATCTTGTTTTGCTGCGGAAATAGGTGGTCTGTGAAATGGGCCAGATTTTGGCAAGTTCCTTCTCCTTGTGCTTTGCAGAAGAGAGAGTCAAATTGAATCTCGGAAAATCATCAAAGCTTGCGGGGGAGCAGCCATGGCGAGCGTTATATGGCTGAGTATCCTGGTGCTCCAAAGCAGTACTCTTAAGCTGCCATTACAGTAAGTTCATCCGACACATCTAATTAGAAATTTTAAGACCTTATTATCGCTCTTTTCTTGCCAATGTTTAGAGGAAGAAGAGAAGAGAGTGATGTTGTTCATCTGCTCTTTTGAGATATGCTTTTCTGCATATAATTGATGAGGATAACAGTATAGATATGAAAGATTATTATAATTTTGTAATTTTAGTACCTCCCCCACCCCACCCTAAAAAAAGGAGAGAAAATGTTAGAACTTTGTTGAGTTATTTTTATATTTTGGATCGTTACGAGTTTCACATCGAGGAGCCAACTCCAGAAGGGTTAATTTATAAGTCTGAGGGACTCTTTCTTCTATTAGACCAATATTTTTCTTTTATTAGACCGATTTTTTGGGATTGGGTTCTCATGTTGGGCTTGTAAGTGCAACAATGGTGTCTTTATTGAGACTGGTTCCAGCCGAGAGAGGGTTACTTGTAAAGGGTTCTGACCAAAAAGAGCTACTGGAGAGGGCTACCTGCGGGGGGACTGACAAAAAAAAAATCGAGTAAAGTGTTGTAAAGTGAGAATTACCGAGTAAAAGCTGTCGAGTGAAGTGCCATAGAGTGCAATTACCGAGGTTTGCGACCGCTGAAGCGGGAAAGAATATTACGAGTCCCATGTCGGGGAGGCAGCACTATAAGAGCTGGCTTATAAACCTAAGGGGCTCTCCCGAGCTAGGAAAGGGTATCCTTAAGCAATCGTCATAATTGGTTCTTTTTTTATTTTATGTAACCGTTGACACAGGCGTATTGGAAACAAACATGGATGTCTTTGTCAATTGTCAGCCACAAAATATTATGAAAATATAAGTGATAAAATATACAACTAAATGTATAAAGCACATGATTATATTTACTATAAAAAAATACTTTACAATCAAGTTAAAAATCACCATGTAATTTTTGAAGAAATTTATTATAAAGTGTATTGCTATAAATAATTTTATTTGATATTTATTCATAACAATTCATGTGAATAACTTGTTGAATGCAATCACTAATATATCTATTAGCCCGTAAGAAAAGAATACAATGAGAAAACTAACAATCAAATATAACACAATTTAGAACTAATATTAGAGTAATGTATTCAAGTTTGATGGAAAATAAAATTTAAGTCGGATTTTAATTAGATATTAAGTTTTTTTTTTATTTTCTCTTAAAAGTAAGATTGGACGGGCCGAACGGCGTCATTTGTTCCATTTTAGAAATTTAACACAAAAGTAGGTTTAATAATTTCACTTTGATGGGGTAGGGGTAGGGCCAAGCCATACTATTGGGGCAAGTTGGTGTAACTTAGTTTTCAATTTAATTATATGAAACATATTTTATTATATTCCAAAGTATAATGAATTTGGCCATATGAATCAAATCTAAAGCAAATAATCATATAGGTGAAATGAGGTAGAAACAGGTTGAATTACATATGACTTTTTGTACAATATCAAATGCCCCATGTTTTATATTGTGTTTTTAGCTCAAATAGAGTAAAATTTAATATTATATTTGTTGCGTTTTGGATCCGCGGGTTCCAGTCAGATCTGTGATTTTCAGACAACACAAGTGTTTGAGATGCTGGATGTTATGTGAGGTTGTTAGGAGGAGAAGGAGAAGGCAGATTTTTACGTGGAAAGCCTCCCCGCGAAGTGGGAGGAAAAACTATGAAGCTCTGGGCCTTTAGAAGTGCTTCATTATTGTTTAAAATTTTTACAATGTACAAGTTTTTTGAGAGTCTTTTATCCTCCTTGTCAGAGGTTCTCTCATTTTCTTCTTTCGTGGTCTTAGTGACCATTTCTTTTTAAAGAAATCTCTCTCTTTTTTAGTATAGGGTAACCGTTTTGCCAGAGGGAGGACTTTTTTCTTATCTTTTGTCTTTTTTTCTTGTCCCCTCTTTTTTTTTTCTTTGCAAGTGAGGTTTCACGGGGTACTTATAGGCGAGATGATCCGTTGAGATGGGGACATGTGGCGGCCATCGGACGGTGGTTCACTCGACGGCCTCCCATTGGTGGCAGTAAAAGGCGATGACTGGCAGGCTTTAAGCGCGCTAGGTGGCGCAGAGCCTAGATGCCAGTCGTGATCTGACCAGGCGCGCCCTTCAGATATGCCAGTCGGCAACTGCAGGCTTCTTGGAAACCGACAATATTCGCTGAGTTGGCGCTCTCGGTCGTGAGTAAGATTGTCCTCGAACCTTCTCAGGGAGTCTTTTGCTGTTGTGGTCTCGGTCTCTCGGACGCCTTCTTATGTTTCTGGTCCTTTTGGGTCGCGTGACCATTTGGGCTTTCTGATCTCGGGCCGTACTTTTATGGGTCATTGTATTGGGGCCCAATAATATTATTTATAAATACGATAATTTAAATTTTTTTAAAAATATAAAAGTGTAATCGGTGTAAAAAATTTTCTCGATCTGTAAAATTTGAGGAACAGTTTGATTATTTTTTATATATTACATGTACAATTTGAATTCGTAACATTTAGTTCACACGCTAATAGTTATGTTGATTGAAATGGAACTCACTTCCAAATTTTATTTATAAAGTTATAAAAAATCCTTTTCTCTATCATAAAATTCTTTAGTTTTGAATCATTAATTCTTGTGTATAGTAAATAATTAAAATTAATTTTATATGATATTTAAAGCAAAAGGACTGCTTATTGTAAAATAAAGAAATAATTCTAAAAAAAATTAGAAAAATTGTAAGTAAAGAATAAAAAATGAAGAATTTCTTACAAGAATGCCTGGTGGGTCCACTTTCTATTACGGGGTGTAACATTCTGTTTACTGACCACCACCCCTAAAATGGAAAACATTACTATATTTATGCGCATTATCAAGTTTTTATAATATTTTATATTTTAATAATAAATAATAAATATTAATAAAAATCTAAATTCATACCTAACATTCTTTTCTCAAAAAATATAAAATCAAAATTTCTCTATTTTTTCTTATTTCTCTTCCTTCATGAGATATATTTCTTTTGTGTATGGATTATCTTAGCTTAGTTTTTCCAACAAGACTGTTATCGGTTCTCTTCACGAACTCTCCGACACCCCACCAAATATAACGGGCCAGCGCAGGAGCACTCGGAAGACCCATCCCCACCCACGATTTTGCGATTACGTCACTCCATAGGAAATATATATATGATATATAAAATTTAATTAATTATATTTCTCTTGTTTTTGGTATATTATTTGTTTAGCATTTTGTTAGCCCTCTACTCTGTTTAGTAGAAGAGACAGCTATAAGGACATGTGGGTAGCTACTGAAGAAAAAAAGAGAAACTTAACTTTTTCCTCTCTTCTGTTCTCTCGTTTTTTCTCTATCTGATTACTCCCCTTCCTCCCTCTCCTCTTCTTTCACCTCTCCACCACCTCGGCACTTTGCACGTCGGCTTCTCTGTAGCCACCTCGGCGGCACTGTTTACGATTCCATCCGAGGTCTTCTGTCATCACCTCGGCGCTTTACACCGTGGTTCTACTATTCATTCTCCTCCAACTACATCCGCATTAGTTGGTGCTTTCATTGAGAGCCATGGCAAAGGGTATGACGACACGGTACAAATCGTTAGAGGACTCGATTTTGGGGCTGAAGGAAACGGTCACTGCTCTGCAACAACAATCAAAGAGCATCGTCACCACTCTCCAACACCATTCTGAAGGTATTGCCTCTAACGCCTCCCTAAGTGAACACTTACAAAAATCCATGTCCGAAATCCTCCATTCCTTGGCCTGACTCGAAGCTCAACCCCGGTCTACAGTAAATTCTCCTCTACTACCAACCCCACCTGCGTTCTTGGCAACAACATCCTCACACTTAACTCCTTCCTCTTAGAATTCATCTCTCTTCCCTCCAACATCAACTGATTTTCATTCCTCACTTCCAGTTCACTTATCGAAATTGAAAATTCCTTTTTTCTCTCGAGAAAACGTCCTCGGCTGGCTGTTTCAAATTGAACGGTTCTTTTACTACCACATCACTCCAACCGACCAGAAGCTCACTATAGCCGCCTTCTATCTGTCTGGGTCAGCCCTCCAATGGTTCCGATGGATGCATACCACCCACCAACTCACAACATGGGAGAATTTCACCCGAGATCTGGAACTCCGATTTGGCCCATCCACTTCAATCTTGAGGCCTTGCTCTACAAATTGTGGCAAACTACCTGTGTTGCCTCCTATCTGACCGAATTTGAAGCTCTGTCTACTCATACCTCAGGGCTAACCACGATGAATCTCTTGAACTACTTCATCTTCGGCTTACGGGATGACATCTGGCGGGAACTGCTGCTGTTGAAGCCCCAGACACTCCCGGAAGCCATTGAATGGCTAAGATAGTGGAAGAAAAACTGGAGGCAGGACGACCCACTGTCCACCGCCCGTCACTTCCTAAACAGACCTCACCAGCAATAAACCATACACCACAAACAATTCCCCACCGACCGGTGACTCCGAGATTACCCATCAAGCGGCTTACACCTGCCGAGATGGCAGCACGGCATTCACGAGGTTTATATTTCAATTGCGATGAACAATTCACCCCAGGACATCGATGTCGTCCTCCCCAATTCATGTGCATGATTGCGGATGAAGAGCCCAATCCCCTCCGTGATCTACTACCTGTCGAAGTGTTCTCCTCTGAGCCAGAATTCAATCCCACAGAACCAGCAGAAATGGATTCAGTATCACCCATTACCGATTCCATTCCCATCATTTCGTTACACGCTCTTGAGGGCCGTTTTGTCCCCTCTACATTACGATTGCACGGACAGATTGCGGGACGACCGTAGTCATCCTGGTTGACAGTGGCTGTACTCATAACTTCCTGCAGATGAAAGTGGCCAAGCACTTGGGACTGGCGATTCAACCGTCCCAGCACCTTAATGTTACCGTGGGAAATGATGACTCCCTAAATTGCGAAGGGATTTGCTCCAATATCCTTATCACATTGGACCATACCCCATTTCAAGTGGATTTATACCTCCTGCCTATCTATGGTGCGGACATAGTCTTCGGGGTGCAGTGGTTGGCGACAATTGGCCCTTTCCTCTTCGATTACAAAGCCTTGTGGATGAGTTTTAATCATGGAGGCAAACGACTCACCTTGCGTGGGTTGCAAACAGCCACCATCTCTGCCATGACTTTAGGACAGTTGCGGAGGAGTGACATGACCAAAACTGCCGCTGCCTACTTTCACATGACTATTACCTCTCTGTGGACGCCAACGGTCGAGCCAATCTCAGGTTCTCCCCCCTTCACCGACTCCTTACTATCTGATATTTCCCCTTCCATTAGATCCGCATTATTGCAACTTCTTGTACCTTCACTGGGGTATTTTTCCTGTCCCATGGCCTTCCTCCACGCCGTGCCACTGACCATCGCATTCCACTCAAACCCAATACTGAACCGGTCAACGTGAAGCCATACCGATACCCTCATTTTCAGAAGGTAGAAATGGAACGCATGATCCAACAGATGCTGACTGAGGTCATTATTCGACCCAGTTATAGCCCTTTTTCCTCTCTTGTCTTGCTAGTAAAGAAATGTGACGGTAGTTGGCGGTTCTGCGTCGATTATCGAGCCTTAAACGCCATCACAGTGAAGGATCGATTTCCAATCCCCACTGTCGATGAGTTACTGGATGAGCTGGCTGGAACTCGGATCTTCTCCAAACTCGACTTAAGGGCGGGATACCACCAAATACGGGTCCACCCGGAGGATGTCCATAAGACCGCATTCCGGACTCACGACGGCCACTATGAATTCATGGTCATGCCTTTCGGGTTGTCAAATGCCCCTTTCTCATTCCAATCCAAAATGAATGAGATATTCCGCCCTATATTACGGCGGTCCTTGCTGGTCTTCTTTGATGACATTTTAGTATATAGTCCGTCCTGGGAAGCCCACCTCCAACATCTGGCTCAAGTGTTACAATTTCTCCAAATGCATTCCTTCGTCACCAATCTGTCCAAGTGTGAATTTGGCTGCACTCAACTATCCTATCTTGGCCATGTCATCTCAGCGGACGGTGTGGCCATTGACCCCTCTAAAATTATTGCCATCCAGACTTGGCCTACTTCGACTAATGTGACCCAGTTGCGCAGTTTCCTGGGGCTTGCGGGGTATTATCGTCGCTTTGTGCACCGGTATGCTCAAATCACAGCTCCACTAACGATGCTATTACGAAAGAACGCCTTTGTTTGGACTCCCAAAGCTGACCATGCTTTTGCTTCCCTCAAAACTGCCTTGACTTCCACCCCTGTGCTTACCCTACCAGATTTCACTAAACGCTTTGTCGTCTAGACGGATTCTTCAGGATAGGGTATCGTGGCGGTGCTCCTTCAAGAAGGCCATCCGATCTCTTACTTCAGCCGGTAGCTCTGCCCAAAATTACAGGCTTCTTCGACTTATTTGAAGGAGATGGTTGCCATCACAGACGCCATAAAAAAATGGTGGCAATATCTGTTGGGAGCTAAATTCACAATGGTGAAACGGACCATCAACCTCTTAAAGCTTTATTGACTCAGACTATCCATACCCCCGAACAGCAACGTTGGATTACCAAGTTGCTAGGATTCGACTTTGATATCATGTACCTGCAAGGATGCATCAATGGCCCCGCGGATGCCTTGTCTAGGTGGGAACTGGGCACCTTGATGGCGCTCCAAGGAGTGTCATAGCCCATCATAGCCCTGCTGACTGCCCTTCGGACGTTTATCAGGTGCATCCGACAGGCGCTTCCTTCGCTAAGGCCATCCAAGATCACCCAGGCGATCATGCAGAGTACTCTTGTCGTGATGGTTTGATTTTTTTCGGAATCGAATCTGGGTGCCCCCTGAATCTGCACTTTCAGACTTAATCTTATAAGAATACAATAATTTACCACTTGGTGGACACGCGGGAATTCACCGTAATCATTCTCGGGTTGCCTCCATTTTCTACTGGCCAAATATGTCCAAAGAGGTGTGGGACTTCGCCAATCGATGTTCCGTGTGTCAGCAAGTCAAACCCTTAAATGTGGCACCTTAAGGGCTCCTGCAACCTCTTCCCATTCCAGGAAATATTTGAAAATCTATTTCCATGGATTTCATCACCCATCTGCCCCCTTCACATGAAAAATCCATCATCTTCGTCGTCGTGGACCGGCTCTTGAAATACACCCACTTTGTAGCTCTGGTTGCACAAGTCATCGCAGGCCAATTGGCCTAAGTCTTTGTCCGAGAAGTCTGTTGGCTACACAATTTTTTGGCAGGCATTGTCTCCGACCGTGACCCACTGTTCATGAGTCAATTTTGGAAGGAACTCTTCAAGCTACAAGGCACCCGGTTGTCCTCCAGTAGTACCTACCATCCACAAACGGATGGATAAACATAGGTCATCAATCGATATCTCGGGGACTATTTACACTGCTTTGCAACCGGCCTTCCTCCTGGGTGCAGTACTTACCGTGGGCCGAGTGGCACTATAACACTGCGTGGCACTCTTCTATCCAGATGAGCCCCTTCGAAGTAGTCTATGGTCGGCCCCCACCTTCCCTACTCTCTTATGCGCAGGGCACCTCTTCTCTTGCAGGAGTGGACGACCTGTTAACCATGAGGACCAATGTACTAGCCACCCTTAAAGCTAACTTACAGTGGGCCTAGCTAAGGATGAAGCAGCAGACCGACTCCCATCGAACAGAGCGGGAGTTTCAAATTGGTGATCTCGTTTACGTGCGCCTTCAACCCTACTGTCAAACGATAGTAGCAAGGCGGCAGACCGACAAGCTCGACAAAAGTTATTATGGTCTCTTTCGCATTCTGGAAAGGGTGGGAGCCGTCACCTACCGATTGGAACTGTCGGCATATTCCGAAATACACAACATTTTCCATGTATCGCTGCTTAAGCGGTGTTGTGGGGATACCAGCAGTGCCATCTTTGACCTGCCCACTAAGGCTTGGGGCTCGCAGCCGCTGCTACAACCGCATCAGATATTGGGTTTCCGACGCATTCTTAGCAACAACAAACCCGTGAACCAGGTATTGGTACATTGGGAAACCCAAACTCCTGAGGAAGCTACTTGGGAGACCACCTTCGAGTTCTGGTAGGACTTCCCTTCGTTCAACCTTGAGGACAAGGTTAGTTTCCATGGGAACGACAATATTACAGGTCCTCTCCACGAACTCTCTAACACACTACCAAATATGACGGGCTGGCGCAGGAACACTCGGGAGACCTGTCTCCACCCACGATTTTGTGATTACGTCACTCCATAGGATATATATATAGGATATATAGAATTTAATTAATTATATTTCTCTTATTCTTGGGCATTTGGTTTGTTTAGTATTTTGTTAGCATTTTACTCTGTCTAGTAAAAGAAACTGTTATAAGGACATGTGGGTAGCTACCGTAGAAGGAAGAGAAACTTAACACTTTCATCTCCTCTGTTCTCCCGTTTTCCCTCTATCTGACTTACTCCCCTTCCCTTCTCTCCTCTTCTATCACCTCTCCACTACCTCGACATTTTGCACAGCGGCTTCTCTGTAGCCACCGCAGCTGCACTGTTCATGGTTCCATCCGAGGTCTTCTGCCGTCACCTTATCGCTTTATACCACGGTTCTACTATTCATTCTTCCTCCGACCTCATCCGCATCAAAGAAACTTCCAGCAAATCTTACTTTGGAGTGACATTTTCTTCTCCAGCCAAACGGTTGAAAAATTCAGATTTTCTAAACCACTTTTCTTCTTACTCTGGGTCGCAGCTTCATTTTCTCTCTTTAGTTTCTTTTATTTTTTCTTAGAGGTTCGCCTTCGCCTCCTTCTTCATGGTTATCCGAAAAAATCGCAAAGAGAGAGAGAGAAAGGGGTTCCCGAAAGCACTCTGCTGTTGCCGCCATCGTCGATATCATTGCTATTGCTGCCGTCATTAATTTTGCCGGAGAAGTGCGAAAAAATCAAGTTTAATTCGTGATCTCTTATTCATGTAAGTAATTTCATGACTTTCCTTCTTCCTATTAATATTGATTATCTCCTTGTGTTCGAGATTGTGAATAAATTTATTATATATGAGTGATTTTGGAGAATTTCGATTAAAATAGGCCGTTAGGTGAGAAATTACGAAAATAGGGCTTTGGTTTTGTTTGTTCAAGAAATGAAAAATTTGAGGAATTCACGTTAAATTAGAAGATGAAATTTTGTGGGTTAACATATTAAAATTGTTATTTGTCATAAAGGGAGATCAAAAATTAGATTTATTTTGATTTTCGATGGAAATCTCATGGTGACAATGAATAGAGTGCTATGCTCTGTTTGAGATACTAATCTGGTTACATTGAGGTACAATGGTTGCTCATTGATTTAGCTCATATTAAGGTACCCATGATTTGAGTATAAATACAGGATTTTAGAAATTATTTACCGTTGATGATGCTTCGGTTTTGCTCAATGAAGAAAAGCGGCTACTTGGATTTGTGTCATTCGATTTAGTATATTTGGTACTAAATTTAGAAGTTGAAAGTGGCGTATGTGTGTGTATATGTTTGTGCATACACTTGGGTATATACATATATATGTAAATATTGAAGAGTGTATATGAATAATAATAGGTTTATACGGGTGCTATTGTGTGTGTGTATATATTTATGTATGTAGGGGCATTTTATGAATTTAAGCATGGATGTATGGATAAATTTTGGTATTTATACTGGTAAGTAGATGTATAAAAGTATGGTATGCATTCCGTCAATGTATGAATATATATATATATATATATGTAATTATATGTGCTGGCAAATATGGGCAGCAGTGAATGAGTGTGTATACCGGTGGTGTGTGTATACTGGCAGTGTTAAGTAATATGTGGCTATAGTTTGGGAACCGATTGTTTACAGATTGGTGTGTAAATGTATGTGTACAATGGATATAAATTTATAAGGTTAACAGTGTGTGTATAATTAAATTAGATTGATAATAGTAGGTTTAGTTCGAATATAACAGTTGAAATTTAAACTATGGCCTTAGTATAAGGTAAACATATAGAAGATTTAGGCATTCATGCTATTTTCCTCTATATTCATGAATCATTTGTGCATATTTTGAATGTGTGAGTATATTCTTGAAATTTTATGGCAAAATTGAGGAGGGTATATAAAAATATTAAGGTATCTAGTCGAACGAGAGGTTACGATACTTTAATATAATTTACACTTTTTCAGTACTAATTCAATTTCCAGTGGTTAAGATTGATATATTTTTGAGATATGATTCTTATAAACTTATGACCATTGTAAAAATGATATTTAAGATACCATTGATAAGGGGTTTCATAAATGGTATGAATATACTACAAGTACAACCTTTGAGAGGATTTTAGGGGTAGTGAGGATACCATGAATATCAGGTGACCTCATAATTCTTACGCAACTGTTAGGAGTATAAATATACAGCCTTTAATCATAAGGACTGAATAAAATCCACAAGGTGTTTGATATTTTTTATGGTTATGACATCATATTTAGTTGGATTTTTCAAAAATCTAAAGGTGGACCTTAGTATCATATATACTTTTAGTTGAATGGGTTCATAGGACCTTATAGATTCCTTTGGGATATCATAGTTTAATTGATATTGTATTTATTTATACTAATGTTGAGTTATTTCAGTGATTGTGTCATTTATTAATCATCTAAGAATAATTAATTATTTCTATATATCGTGTTGTTGTAGTTTATTATTTGATAATGAGTTTCCTAGATAACTTGATATTTTTACTATTGTTGACATTGGTCAAAGTTATTTATTGAGTATTTGGCTAACTCTTACTATTTCTTTCTTTCAGAGCAGCAAGATTAGAAGAAAATGATTCTAAAATTGGATAGAGTTGGGACGATATAGATTATGAAGTTTAATCGGAGAGTATTATTTTATATTCTAGAGATATATTCTACTATGTTCTTTTATTTTGTTGGAATTTTGTGGTTATATTTTTCTCAAATTTTTAATAAAAACAGATATTTAGATTATAATAGTTATTTTTTTATCATTTGTGGACATGTTATGATGTTAATTTTGAGACTTATGGTTTTTTTCGTGTGATCGGATTTGGGTGATGATCGTGTACCAGGTCTAGGTTATTACACTATGCATAAAAAGTCTCACATATATATTATAGATTAATAGTATATCTAGCAAAGTTACCTTCTTAGATGTGTTTGCTAAGACCTCTATTGTGTAGGCTAAGTATTGTAGGGTTAGACCATAGAGATCGTAATGCTCAGATCCCTAAAGATTTAGATCTATCAAAATATTCCAAATCCTTCTCAGATGAAGATGCCCTTACTAAGTCAAAGGGCTTTTTATTTATAAATGCATTGAGCTTATTTTAGGTTCAGTTGAGTAACCTCTTATAATTGATCCTTCTTTTGAGAGGCTTTGGATAGTTATGTAGTAATCAATTTCCTTCTACAGAGATTGTGCGTTCAAGATTAATCGCCTCATTTATAAACATGACTTAGCAGGTGGTTCTAAATAGTTTTGCTTATTAAAGTTCTAAAAGTGGGCCATATTTCTTTGATTTTAAGATCTAATTGTCAAATTTATGGGCGTAGACTTAGTAGATAGTTCGTAATAGTTTGTTTATTAGAGTCATGAGGTTAGGCCATATCTTTTTAATTTTAGGATCCAACTACCATACTCATAGAAGAGACCTTAGTAGGTAGTTTCAAACAATTTTCTAGAAGATTTTGTTGACAAGAAGCCTCTTCTAGTATTGACATTTTTGACTTTGTTCAATGGCATTGATAGTTTTGATAGAATAGCTTAACTGATGAGTTAGTGGCAAACTATAAAAAGTTAGCTAAGTGTAGAGAATCAACCGTCTAACTTGATAGCTTATTATCATTGACTCACCTATTCTCATCTACCTTAATTGGTAAGTTTATAGTGCAATTGCATCCAACTCTTTCAGTTATTCGATAACTCGGTCAACTGGTTACTTGGTCACCTAATCACCAAACGTATCACTGAATTATTCAAATTTGAGCCAATTAACGGAGACCGGGTCCATGGATTAGATGGTTGGCACTTCAACATCTGACAACCTAAATTTGTTACCTTGATTCCAACCTGATGTCAATGGATTCAAGCCAGCTTTAATTTTAGCGGGACCTAACACTAACCCCCTATACCTTAAGCATTTAATTGAAATCTTAAGGGTATATGTTTGATCATTGTCTGGTCCTAACTCAATCTAAACCACGCCAGTCTATTATTAGCTTGAGATTGCTTGGATCTAAACTTCTTTTTCTAAGTAGGTCATCAAGATGAGGCTAACTT
>JAOVVI020003615.1:0-18816 GCA_028571085.2 Nepenthes alata | reverse complement strand
GTGATATTGTCACTGATGAGTAAGATTTAGAGACAAAATTATATATTTTTATTAATAATTATTTGTTACTAAATTATCGACTTCAGTGAGAAATTTATTTAGTCACTAAACATATTTTTAAGGGATGCAATTTAATGATAGTAGTGGTAAAATTTAATATTTAGTCACGACTGTCAGACTGCTTTCGATGAACTAAAGCGGTACCTGGCTAGCCCGTCTTTATTAACATCGACCAAGGTCGGCGAAGAGCTGTACCTCTACATGGCAGCGTCAGAGATATCCCTCAGCTCCGTCCTCGTAAGCCAGGGCACTGATGCCCAACGGCTAATCTACTACGTGAGCAAAACGTTGACCGGTCCAGAGATGCGCTACCCGCGCACAGAAAAACTGGCCCTAGCCCTAATATTTTTCGCGCGAAAGTTGAGGCCCTACCTTCAGGCACATTGCATCATAGTCTTCATTGACCAACATCTAAAGAACATACTCCAGAAATTCGACGTTTCTGGGGGTTGGTGAAGTGGGCTATCGAGTTGGGCGAGCTTGACATTGAATTCAGGCCCAGGCTTGCCATAAAAGCGCATGCTCTGGCAGATTTTATTGTGGAAACCACGACTCCAATTCTCGAAAAATAGCCCACGGGGACCGAAGAGCAGTGTCTGGGGGCTCCGGAGTGGATGCTCCACGTAGACGGG
The DNA here is from genome assembly GCA_028571085.2 of Nepenthes alata. NCBI lineage: Eukaryota > Viridiplantae > Streptophyta > Magnoliopsida > Caryophyllales > Nepenthaceae > Nepenthes > Nepenthes alata. The sequence goes on along the minus strand of JAOVVI020003615.1, from coordinate 18,124 downwards.
CCATCCACCGACACAGGCAGTGGGGCAGGAGTGGTCCTCACGACCCTTGACGGGTTTGAGGTGAAATACTCCCTTAAACTCAGTTTCCCAGTAACCAACAATGTCGCTGAATACGAAGCGGTGCTCGCTGGGTTAAGATTAGCACAAGAATACTTAGCCAAAAGACTGGCTGTCTTTAGCGACTCCGAATTGGTCGTCAACCAAATCAATGGGAACTTTGAAGCGAATAACCCCCACATGGCCAAATACTTGGCCAGAGCAAAGGAGGCGGTTCGCAACTTCAACAGTCTGACCTTGACTCATGTTCCCAGAACTGAAAGCTGGAAGGCCGATCAGCTAGCAAAAGTAGTAGCGGCAAAAAATCTGGAACAGTACTCGAGGAACACGAGGGAGATCCTAAGCGCACCCAACATAGAGGTGCAGGAGGCAATGCAAGTCTCCGAAATCGAGAATTGGATGACACATTACCTGAGATTTCTAGAAGATGAAACGCTGCCGGAGGAAGCAGAAGAAGCCAAGCGAATAAAGAGAACGGCCGGTTGGTACACAATAGTCGATGGGCGGCTGTATCACCGCGGCCACTCGACTCCGTACCTCTGTTGCCTCGCCCCAGAAGAAGCGGACTATATCTTAAGTGAAGTGCACCTTGGGATTTGCGAGTCGCACGTGGGCGGCAAGAATTTAGTGTTCAAAATCATGCGGCAGGGCTACTACTGGCCATCGATGAAGAAGGACGCACTAGAGTTTGTAAAGAAGTGCGAAAGCTGCCAACTTCACGGCAACCTTCGTCACCAACCGTCCGTAGAACTGAAATCCCTTCAAGCGCCTTGGCCCTTCGCATAATGGGGGCTTGACATCCTTGGCCCGTTTCCCATCGCCACTGGGCAGAGAAAGTTCATCATAGCTGGTATCAACTACTTCACGAAGTGGGTCGAGGCCGTCCTACTGGCCACGATCACCGAACGCAATGCACTCGAGTTCGTCCGCCAGAATATCATCTGCAGGTTTGGCGTTCCATAGGTCATTGTGACTAACAATGGAACCCAATTCTCCGGAAAACGCTTCACCAAGTATTGCACCAACTTTGGGATTAGGCTGGTCCATACTTCGGTGGCATACCCTCAGGCAAACGGACAGGTCAAGGTCACGAATCGGACGCTACTCCACGGGCTCAAGACCAAGCTGGAGGACACAGGGGGCTTTTGGGTAGACGAGCTCACATCGGTCCATTGGTCCTACCGAACGATTCCGAAAAAATCAACGCGCGAGACACCTTTCAGCCTCTGCTATGGGACTGAAGCAGTGCTCCCGGTCGAAATCGGGCTTCCAAGTCTAAGGGTAGAATCCTTCGACCCGCGGGTTAACTCTCAAAAGATCCGGGAATACCTAGATTTGCTAGAGGAAGCCCGCGAGGCTGCTAGAATATAGACCGCAGCTTACCAGGATCGAGTTGCCCGCTACTACAATAAGAAGGTGAAAGCAAGGCTGTTTGATGTTGGAGACTTGGTCTTACGAAGCTCGAGGCCACGGGAAAGGTGACCAGCCGAAGCAAGCTCTCCCCCAACTGGGAAGGGCCTTTCCTAATTTACGGCATCCTACGAAACGGAGCATACAAACTCCGAAACCAGGGCGAGAAGTTGGTTCCGCGGTCGTGGAACGCGATCCACCTCAAATACTACTACCTGTAGAGACTCAGGTACGTGTCTTGCAAACCGCATGTGACTTGCATTTGTATGCATGATTCGACTGAGTAAAATGAGTGTTTCCTTAGCATGCTGCATGTACGTGTATATATGTGTGCGGTTTTCCATTGCAGATTTGAAACGACCTAGGCTGCCCCTAATTCGGGAGGCTCTTCACCCTCTCGTCGCCAAACCCTGGTCATCCAGGTGGCCCGTGCTAGGTCGAACTTAAACCCTGGCCATCCAGGCGGCCCGTGAGAGGTCGAACCTAAACCCTGATCATCCAAGTGGTCCGTTAGCCGGCAAAAGAAAAAAAAATCTTAAGCGGCTAACACAGCACGTGCGACGACCTCCTTCACAAGAAGATAGCGCGATCAGCCAGCGATAGTTGACTTGAGCGAGACGCCAAGCTGTACTCATGGGCAACGGCCTAGAAGGCAACTTTCATGCTCCAAGAACAAAGCCAGCGGCCAACTAGTGACTCACTCTGCCCAATTGACCGCCAAGAATGCAAGAGATGCAAAGTACAAAGGCAGAAACATGTCTACTTGTATTATTGCTGAATCAAGATGTACATCATAAAATAAAAAAAAATATAGAACCACAAAAGCTACGAGGGCGGCAGAAACCTTTGGCTGTCACGCGGCTCCCCTACAAGACTGTCTCTACGCTGTGCCGACCGGTTTGATAAATTGATGAGGTCAACGGGAAAGTCGAGATCAACTAACCGCATAATGCACCAACTGATATTGACCCCTTCCAGTAACCGCGCGAGCATCATACCCTCAACCTCGTGGGGGCGGATGCGGAGACTCAAGTCATTCTCTAAGGTTGCCATCTGCCCAGTAAGTTGATCAATACGGCCTTTGGCTCGTTCGTTTTCTTGCTTCAAACGGGCAACTTCAGCCTTCAAATTCGTGTTCTCCGCTTCCACACCCGCCAAAATAGTCTCTAGAACAGTTGTTTCCTCACGGTGCTCCGCCCCCGAAGCCGCCAACTTCGTATCTAGCCAGGCGATCTCTGCCTCCCTGTCAGAGATCACCAGGTCCCGCTGGTCCATCACCTTGGTGATGGCAACAATCACCTTCGCCTTCTGCACAAAGAACAGACAAAAAACAAGTTAGAAATCCTAAAAGGAGAAAGTACGCAGAAGGCATCGCGAAAGATTATACCTCCCAGACTCTCCGCGCGGGCCTCTCTTGCGTGGCCCTTAAACTTGGCTCAGGTGGCGGTGGATCGGAAGCGACGCCCTCGCGAGCGGAGCTGGCAGTGGCTTCCTCCAGGATCTCGTCCAAGAGCCCCTTATCAACGTCATCTGCAGCGGCAGCAGGCTCCTCGGCGATGGCCTCCACAGCGGCTGCCGGAGGGTCAAGATCAACCACTGGCTCCTCAGCTGGCATCTGCATAACTGGAGAGCCAATAGATGGCTCCTGCGCCTCCGCCGACGGCTCACAGGCTGGCACCGCAAAGGTCTCCGTCTGCGCCGCTTGAGGAACCGCCTGCGGCGCGGGGTGCGCCAAGATAACGCCTTCTCCCCTGGCCTCCGGTAAGTCCTCAAAAGATTTCTCCATTCCAGTGGTACTGTCGGGGCCGCTACAAATCCCTGCGGTAATGTAATCGGGCCCCGAAGACGATGAGGAAGGCGTCTCCAACACCATCTTTTTGGGCCACGGACCGATAAAATTGTCCGTTGGGATGGGGGAAAAAAGCAGGCCCCTGGACTCCTTCGGCCGCACCATCATCGCTTGCGGTCTGAGCTTCTGAACCAGGAAAGGCGGTCCTCAGTTCACTTTCTTGGCCTCTACCCTAGATACCAAGAAATCTCGTTTGAAGTCCGAAATGTAGTCTTTGACCAATTTGGTCAACCACTCTAAAGACGCCGTCTCCACCACAGACGGCGTCCCAGTATACACCTCCGACACCTGACCCCAATCCTTCGCAAGGGGCCAGGTCTCCGCCACAGCCACAAAAAAGAACAGATTCTTCCAGTTCTTGAGTGAATCATAAATGGCCGTGTTTATCTTAAGGCCAGGACGGAGGACAAGGAAAATCCATTCACCTCCCTGATTTATTTTAAAAAGTCCCTTCACCATGGACATCGTCAACCTCTTAGAATGTTTGCGAAGAAAAATACAAAGGGGGCAAATGTACCGTACGGCATTGGCAAGAAGCTGGGCAATAGGGACGCATAGGGCTTGCAGGACCGACTGCAAGTCGTCCGACAGAGGAATATGAAGACCGCTCCTCAGGTGGGCCTCGTATATCATCACATGCTCTGCTGGTGGAGAGAAGGCCTTGCCGTACTTGCCTGGGACCCTCCACGCAATATCCTTGGGAATATTGAACTCGACACACAATGCCTTCACATCACCCTCTCGAAGAACAGAATAGATGTCGGCGATGGAGGTTGAGGCCAGGGCTAACCGAGAAGCTAGGGTTTCTTTGGGGAACGAGAGAAGGTTGAAGACGAAGAAGGCGAAGTAAGGAGGCGTGAGAGAATATTCAAAACAAGGAGGAAAACTTAAACGGTAGGGTGTGAAACGCCTTAAACCGCCTCAGAAAGGACGCCATCATTCCTACCACGTGTCGTCTCCCTAATTGGCCCCTTAAAAAGCAAATCCTTTGACGCATTAATGGCCTGGATATCGGTCCAACCAAGAGAAGACGCGTGTCTACTTTTGGCCTGACAAGCCGGCTAAAGGTCACGCGTCAATCGAGGTTCACAGAAAGTTCTCCAGAAACTTGCCAAAGATGGTCAACAGCTCCGGTCAATTCTCTTCTCCGGATCTGACCAAAGACGGTCAACAGCTCCGGTCAACTTCTTCTCCGGATCTGGCCAAAGACGGTCAACAACTCCGGTTAACTTTCTTCTCAGGATCTGACCAAAGACGGTCAGCAGATCCAGTCAACTTTCCTCTCCGCCTTTCATAGAGTCCTCCGGGATCCTCAAACAACGAAGGGCAGTGTAGGGCATCCCATCATGAACATGTCGGAGGCTAGAATTCTGGCCACCAACATGGGGGGCTAGTGATGGGTATCCTATAGTATGGGCTGGCGCACAGTCAAAGAAGAACCAAATAGCCTGTTAGACGGTCAACTCAAATGATGGCCTAATAGGAGGCGAATGCCCAAATCCTGAAAGGCCCAAAACGGTCAATGCCAGCGTTGACCATCGAGACGCCATCAGGCGGTCAACTCGCGTACAGATGGTCAACCCGAGCGTTAACCGGAAGTACTGTAGCAGCAGGCCCAAAAAGATGATAAACCTACTATGAGCCAGGCCCAATTTGACAGGTAAACTCGTGCACGAAAAGCAACGATCCTTTCATGATTACACGCCTTCCTAAAAGCTGATCTTCTCCAAAAAATCGGCAATGAACTCAACGCCAACGTTGGAGTCAAAACGGTCACAAGAGCAGGAAAGAGATGAGATGATTTGAATATCCGTTATACTGTTCAGAAGAAAAAAGGATCCATGAAATCACACCTGTCAAGCCCACCAACTCAGAGAAGGCCGCCATTGCCAGTCCAGGAAAACACGCCACCTTGCCCAGAGAAGGTGGCACTCCTGCTATCCATATATGCTTGAAGTCTTCATTCTGGAAGATAGGTTCTGAGACACGCTCACACAGAAGCTCTCAAATACACTCTCTAACTTGCCTTCAAGAGAACATTCAGAACATACTTTCTGAAACAACAAAGGGACTTCCTACAGTCTAACTCACGAACGCTTACAATGCTTGGGCAAAAACTCTTTTTCTCTTAACCTTTGCATAAGCGTTCTCCTTCCATCCCACCAAAGGGTTCCAGATTTCAGGAGTCCTTTCAGGCTCTCTGAGAATTATTTCCCAAAGTTTCCACGCTTTCGGGTCGCCGCTTCCACTAACTCTCTGTAAGCAGCAAGCGGAAACTCACATTCTCAATGAGCCGACACTCCCGACATACTCATTCAGTTTATTATTGAATTACTTATCAATAATTCAAAGCTTACTGAAAAATAATTTCTCTAATTTCTTAATACAAAAAATTTTATCTTTTTTTTTTTTATTTTTATTAATTCTTATTTGAACTTCTTATTTAGATTACTGAATTTATATTTTTTCAATTTCTTAGCGTAAATATTATAATAAATTTTAAACTATTAAATTAAACAATATTTAGGCTTTTGTAACATAATTATAAGGTAATTAGAATAAAACTAGTTGTTTAAGCTCAAAATAACTCATATTTAATGGAGAGTTTTTTTTTTTTAAATAAAAGCACTTTAAGGAAACCTATAGTACAAATTTTTCCTTAAAAAACTAAATTTTTCGTTTTGTTAATTATGCATAGTCTAATAGTAATATTTTTAATAAAAAAATTGTATTAAGAACTCTATTGAAATTACTATGCAATATTTCACAGCAACAATCCAATTGATAAACACATTCCAAGAATAATTTGAACTTTAAATACCCTTAACGGCATAATATCATATCAATCTATATATAAATAAATCAAATCAAAGCTTGATTTAATTTGATTCCTTTGAATCCATGGAGTTAGTTAGACTTAATTATGTGCTAGTAAAGAGACTGGTTACCAAACTTGTTTCTTAGACAAGTAGATAGATCAATTTAAGAGTTAATTAATATATTTATTTAAGAGCTTAAAATTAACTCATCTATGATTCTAATCTAACCAAAAAGCTAAACTTTGCTCAACTCGATTCAACTCAGCTCATTTACCCATAACGAAACCAAACTTAAGCTTGGGTACTGAGTGTAACCAGCTTATGCATAAACAAACCGAGTAGCAAATAAGCTAGACTTAAGCAAGCATTCCTCTTGTATACACGCAAGTGAAGGGCCATAAATGCCAGGTTTTAAGAGGGACTAGGCCGGTCGACTTTTCTATCAAATCGAGCTCGAGCCAAGGCTCAATGATAATATGAGATCGAGTCGAACCAAATCTAAGCATATCCAGCACATTATATCTGTGAAATAGAGTTTTCCCTCCTGCATTCCGAGCAAAAGGACACCATGCCCATAAGAAAAGAGGGTGTCCCTCAAATGAAGGGGTAAAAATGGGTAATTGAAGCTTGAAGGGACCAATGGCAGCACAGTATTGGCCCTAGGGACATCATTATTTGTCTCTTAACAAAATACACAACTTCCATTGATGGTTTGCTGTATTCGAGCGCCGCTTTATGTCCCCTACCTCCAGGGTATCTGTCGACAAAGCAGTATGATAAGCCTGTTAAGAAAGATCGAACGATAAGGAAAGCATCATCGTCTCAGATGCTCCTCACCTCAAAGAACAATTCAAAGATTTTAAAGCATCACCATGAAAAACTTAGCAGGGAACCGGTGGTGTTATGAAGGAAAATACAGGCATAATTATCATCACTTCAACGCAGATTATTTTGTTAAAGGTTATTCGAGCTAAGGGCACCAGTTAGGAAACTCGGGCACCACAATTTACCACTTCTCCCAAGGTTTTTGACTTAATGAGGAAAAACTAAGACATACAATCCCCAAAATAAAATAAACAATTGACCTTAACGTGGAAAATCACTCTCGATCAAATAACAATTATGGAATCTTTTGTCTGATAACAACTTCCACTATATCCAAGTCCGGAAGCAAATAATCCCCAAACATCTTGTTATACACAACAACCAGAGCATATCCAAGGTTGACGAATAAAAGAACACGATTAGTAGCACAAACATATTGGCCAAATCTTTCCCTTCTTTTATTTCTTTTTTGTCTCTTTTTCAGAGTTAATGTTTTGAAATGAATCTCAGATTAATGAACTAAAAACATAATACATACTTTTACTTGCGCGCTGCTCAAGCACCTGTTGCGTGGACATCACATAAAATGAATTTGGTTATCTGCAGCTCAAGGGCTTGCCTTGTGATTCTCCCACAAAACAAATATGGAGACTTCCGCTCAAGCAAAATATCACGCAAGCATCATGCAAAAGCTTCTGTCTATACCAGAAATGAAAAATAATGTGCATGAAAAAAGGGAGTGATCCATCCTAATAAACTTTTCTTCAAAATCTTATGGGGAGCTCTACCACGCCGGCAAGCAAGCAACATCTCTTCTCTACAAGCAACTCCCCCTCTGCCGAGATACAGACATTGGAATGCACAAGCTTGAGAAGACCCAATCCTTTGGAAGAAAGATCGCCTTGCAATGAACCTTCCTTTGCTCTCCTGATGGGTAATGAGTACATTTGCTCTTCACCTCAGTAGACAAACTCTACTTGGCAAGTCATTTGGGCCTCTTTATGCTGTCATGACTAAAACTTCTGTTTTCACATTCACATTGCTCTTCAAAATTGAAACTTCCATCAAGTACATGAACGCTTCCTTCTCCATGCCATAATCAAAGAGCCTTTAGTGAGTTTTCAATATTTCTTGCCAAACATCATGTAAAAACTCTCATCATTAAGCTTACTTATCAAAATTAAATTCAGCCTAACTTAGGTAAATGCAGCACCTTCTCCATGCCATAATCAAAGAGCCTTTAGTGAGTTTTCAATATTTCTTGCCAAACATCACGTAAAAACTCTCATCATTAAGCTTACTTATCAAAATTAAATTCAACCTAACTTAGGTAAATGCAGCACCTCCTTCAACATTAACCTCATCCCACTGGTCCTCAAGCACACTTTCCCATACCTATGACTTTTGACAAGCCATCTTTTTACATCTTTACTATCCCATAATCCCCATGCGTATAAAATGTTAAAAAAACTCTTCTTAGATGTCACATAGAATGCTGACCTACTACCATCCTTCAACTCGTGTAATGGCCTCCGTGGTTGCTCACCTTCTCCTCATAAATTATGAGGAGGTCATCATTGATAACGGTAGAGCCAATCGTTACACTAATAATCTTTCTTCTCTTGCTTCACATCTTGGCCAAAATTCTCCTACTTCCATTTGAAATATTACCTTTTAATGTGTCCATTCTCACCACATCAATGGCATTGAAGGTTTCGGTACTTGGATAGGCTCTTGCTCCTATCAAAATTATCCAATGTCTGAGTTGATCTTCCTTTCCAACAATCACTTGTTGATATCAAGGCATTGGGTTCTCCCGAATTTTTATCATCGTTTTCTTACACCTTGACTCATTTATTAGCAAAGAAGTTATGATTTTATCGAGAGTGTGCCCTTTCCAAAAAGTACTTGTCCTCTTCCTTGATTTTCTCATCAAGCACAGGCATTTGTATTAAAATTAAGTTAAATTCATCCAAGTGTTTTTTTAAACTCTCACCTTACATCAATCAAACGCCATAAAATTGCTTCTTCGGATGCAATTTCATCATCGGTGACTTGGATTTATATCATCTTTCCAACTTCATCAAAATCTTCACTAGCCCCGACAAACTAATGACTTTTTGAAGAGTATTATCCATCAGAAATAACTTAATCCTACTATTCACTAAGTCTAGCATATCTAGCTATTCTTCATTGTTAAATTTTTCTGGTTTACCTATCTTTTTTTTAAATGCATATACTATTTTTTCATGTGTCAAAATATTCTTTTTACTCTCCTACCAAAGAATAAAATGTTTTTGACTATTAAATGTTTTAACGGAGAATGGCACACCTTTTGACATTGTCGTCGTTTTCTTTATTAACTTTGCTTTCACAATAAGATTTCACCTAAATCTAACCACTAGTTGATGAGTCTGATAGCCACCAACCAAGTATCCGGTACCAATTGTTGGGAAACCCTGCCAATCACAATTCACCCCTTCTCCAAAATTGGACCTTGTGAGTAAAAGCCAAAAGCTTACAATCACCCAAACAAAATGATGAAGTGACTTTTAGGTTAAAAAGCTACGCAATCTTACATTTGACAATAGCTTCTACTATATTTGAGTCTAATTACAAATAACTCCCAAACAGCTTAGCAATACAACACAGTATACACTTGAGCAATGAACAAGAAAACAAACGAGACGAAAACAACTAGGAAAACATTCTCCACAATGGTTAGAATAACAAACCCAAGTTTGGCGAACAAAGGAACACGATTTGTGGCCCGAATAGATGTCCAAAACTTGCCCTTCTTCATCTCTTTCCTTGCTCTCTCTTGTTTGGTGCCCCATTTGTCATGAAATTACACCTAAAAGCTGAACACATATTTATACTTGCATGCCACCCGAGCACCTACTGTGCAGATATCACATGAAATGAATCTAGATGTTTGCAGCTTAAGCACTTGTCATGTAATTCTCTCATAGAAGTGATCTAGAGACCTTCACTCAAGCAAAATACCACGTGAACATTGTGCAGAAGTTCTTTAATGTACCAGAAATGAAAAAATAGTATGTATATAGAGTTTGCATGGAATTCACAGGAGTGTTGACCCATCCCATCATTAGCATCCCAACTTCCAAGCAAAATGCATTTTCCTTAGGATCAACCAAATATAATTTTGTCACAGGCCATGATACACGAACTAGGAAACCAGTGCAGGACACGAACCCATGTCAAACAAGGACATGTTCCAGTTTTTAGATGTTGCTCCATATTTGGAGCATCCCATGATAGCTCTTTTTACCTCTGATAGATTTGGTGTACATCTGATGAGCCTACCAGTACATGAAAGCAGAGAATCAAAGCAACACAAGCCAAAAATCAGGCTACAAATTCTTATGATTCACTTACAATGTGACAGTGGATCAATTAGTATTGAAGTTGTTTAAAAAGTTTAAAGCATTCCAATGGGTCCAAATTAAGAGCTATTATCTTAATCTAGCTTAGAAGTATAGGGAGCAAATACACGCCTCTTCAAAATTGCCACATGCTGGCATTAGCCACTTTCCTATCATTAAGATTATTTGAAACATTTGTACTTTATCCAGAATAGTTGGATCAAAAAATCATCAAATATCATCCATGACTCATTCTCCAAAGAGGATTATGTAGCTAGGTAAATTTAAATCTCAAAGGATGGAATAATAGCTAGTGTTGTAAAGTGGTTTTCTTCTACCCTTGCTTCACAATGTAATGAATGTAAACGCATAGCAATTAGTAGAAATTGCATGATATTTCTGATTGACATAGGAACATCTCATCCCTATTGAGCCCATAGTTCATATCATATTTTGCTTCACTAATGTCGCAAGCCTCTCTAAACAACTCTATTGTGCAACCCATTATGAGAATTGTTCATGAATAATTGATTCACTGCACTGAAAGACGGACATCAAGTTTCATTGGAAAGAAAATTTTCAGTGAAGGACAAATATAGGGTTTCACTCGAAAGAAAATTTCAAGAAACTGAGAAGTGCAAAAGGAATTCATATGGTCGAAGCAAACCTCGAACTAATTAGCCGCAGGGAGATAGACTCGAATGGTGTCTTTCATTGTCACCCTTCTCCTGCAGGTTGGACATTTATGCTGAGTTGCAATTGCAGCCTTAATACATGCCTTGCAGAAAATGTGACCACACTTTGTAGACATCTCTTCGACCAATGGGCCCATGCAAACTGGGCAATTGAATGTAGGCTCTTTAGGAGGAGGTGGCAAAGGTGACATGGCCCTCGTTCCATTTCTCTGCATCAAAGAGATTACAAAATTTTATAAGCTTCCACTATCTGCTCCGTCTTCATAAAAGAAAACCCATAAAGAAGGAAAAACTCACACATCATTGACCTTAAACTACACCGAACATTGCAAGCAAGGCCATTTGAATTATGGATTTTTTACTGAAGAATGTAAAGCAAAACTGAATTATGAAACTACTGCTATGTAAAGCACAAAGATTGTAGGAGAAACACCACCAGTCATCACATATTGCTGAGAAGACACTAAAATAGCATATGGACATAAGCATAGAGTTAGATATCTTCACATACTCTCGTTCATGTTGGGAATAATCATTACACAGTGAAAGGTCCTTACCATATTACTAGCACTAAGTTCCAAATTAACATATGATTCACAGTTTATAATTGCTTGGTTTGAGGGCACTCTTTGCCGTTTGTTGCGGTTATTGCCAGCCCTCTTAGTTGACTCTTCTGCAAAATACAGTACACAAGAAAGTGCATGAAAGAGAGCTACATGAAAAAGAAAATAATAAATAATGACTTTGTTGCAGTAGCAAAAGTGAATAAGAACTGCAGAACAATAAAAACTTGAACCAATGTGGCTCTAGATTCCCATGACATCACCAACTTGAAGTCATTGTAGAGTCAACCATGTATTTCCAGAGATATAATATCAGAATAATAACTAATAGCTGAAGAAGTAATCATGAATATTTCGAAAATTTAAAAACCTTCGAGAGTCGAACAGAGATTGTATGAGCTAACCAGTACACATCTCATTGAGTAGAATTTTGGTTCCCTCAGCTTTGTTCTGGTTTTTTGAATTGTTTAAGCCTCTTACATTATCACATTTTTAGGCAAAAGCTAATTATAAATTGACAACTATCAACCACCACACCCTGTGTTCTGTTGCCAAGGGTAATTCTAGAATATCCCCCCTCCCCAAAAAAAATAAAAATAAAATAAACTGGACTCGCCATTTATGGTAACTAAGTATACATTGACCAATTATTACCAACCACGCCCTATGTTGTTCTCTAAGTGTAATTCTAGCTATCACCCTCAAACCAAATAAATCATTTATGGATTCCCTGCTCCCTCCTTTTCCTTCCTGCACATGTTTGTGTCTTCCTTCAGCTAACAGCCTTATATCCCCAACTTTCCCCAGTATCTACTAGTTGGCACTCACCACACCAACAGTTTTGCCATCAACTCATTCCATGTTTGCTACCATAAAAGGTTTGTTCTCTCATGTCTCTGACTTGCTAGGATATATCCCTATTTCTCAAACTTACCCACCCTCAACACCATTAGATTTAGTCCACACCGAAAAAGTGTCACTGCCATCATCAATCTCCATTTCCCTTGACCAGGCAATTAGACTCAAATTAGGAATCTCTGCAGGATGTTGGTAATTTCAATTTTTCCCTTTTCTGTCATCTAGTCCCCTTCTATTTTGTGTTCATCTATTATAGGTTTGGAATTAATATTGAGTTGGACTGTGCCATCGTTGTGGCGACAGCCAACTGTTTAAATGAGGTGTTCTGAAGCAATAACCTGGTGTTTCTACGCTCTTCTAAATGGATAATAAAGCAGACTTCGTTTTATGCATTCAAGAGTCACTGAACCCACATTCCTAAATTGGGTCCTCTGCCCATTGTAAAGATCCATTAACCAATATAAAACAAAACAAAGGTATCAACTTGCTTTGATTTGAACAGATACATTTACTTTCTGTGTCTCAAATTCTGTATTGCATGTCAAGGCAACACCAGTGTGATTAGCTGAGCTATTCAATTCAAAGTTTCTTCAGCAGTTGTTTCTGCACTTGCTTGGCTTCTCTTTCCTTTTCTCAATTGTATGAATGCAAATTTTATGATTCCTACTGCCCATCCAAGACTTGCCTCTGGGGCCAGCTATGGCTACATGGTTTATTATGTCTTCTAACCCATTTGGTGCACTACAAAGTATAACTTCAAAATTTTCACTATTCAGTTGACATTTAGTATAAAATGGAGAAGATTTTGGCTTGACTGTGCTGCCTTCTTTTGACCAATGGTACTAGGCATAAGATTGAGAGGATAAAAGACTCTTTTTTCCTTTAAATTAAGTCTTCTAATTCATTTAAAATGTTCCACAGATGAGCAAGGACCATACTTAGGTATTTTCAGCCATCTTGTGCAAAACAATTGAGGTTTTTCCCAATATAGATCAGAAATGGTGCCAGCTGGGCAAGCAATTATATGACTAGGAGGAATTGTATATGCTTATCAATTGAACAAGATGCAAACAGGGGAGCTAGTTGAACTTATCAGTTGTATGCATTCAAGGACCATAAGTTTGTCACTCTCTGACTTCAACACAGTCAGCTGTGTTGCAGTAATTAAACAGAGTAAAGTCCCATATTGCTTATTTTTCTGCAGCAAGTTGGACATATTTTCAGCCACCATTTGTTTTTCATCCACCAAATTGCATCATATAGCTCATAAGTAATTCTCTAACAAAGTTAAAAATTGGCTGCTAATGGTACAATATTAGTTAGATAATGTCACTTCCTCTTGGGGAAAATTATTTCTGACTGCAGATGAGAGTTTGGTTTTCTTTTAAAGCTTGCCCTTTTCTGTAATATTTTTTGTCTCCGTCTTTTTTGGTTGGGGTTGGAACTACAATCTTTGCCATTCATGCTCCAAATATTAACATGTCAATGATGTTCTGTAAAGTAAATTTCTGCAATCAATACGCTGCTCTGATCTTTTTTCTTCCTTTTTGGCTGCTTTCTTTTTGCATGGTCTATCAAGTGTCTGATTAAAATAATCAAAATAATCAACTGTCTAATATGATAGTGTAGGTGACGAGCTCAATGCATGAGCTGAAGATAGATTTGGGTAAGACTATTGCTGATTAGTTAAATTCTCTACATATTTGGCATACCCTAAGAGTAAACCCAGACACAATGGTAAGGTTGCTTCCTTATAACTTGGGGTCACGTGCTCAAACCATAGAAACATCTCAACAATACAAAAGCAAGGATAAGTACATCCAACTTTAAGACTTTCCAACATGTAAGTCCTGTGCACAATGCCACTATTATTTTGCATCTACTTATGCTCTCCTAATCCTCCTTTTTTTCAAGTAATCTTAGGTATTTTTATTTTTTCTTTCTGTTAACCTTAAATTAAATGAAAACTATGACTAAGAATAGAAAAACATATTGGAGACAGCTTGATTAGACTCATTATGAAGTGCTTGCAAGGAACTATTGTTGTTTCTATTTTGTGTGTTTGGCTGTTCTAAACCTTCAGGCCTCATGCTTTCAATTTGAACTGTTAAAATTCATCATTTCTAACTCTGAAGCATAGGGAAGCTAGTATTTATAACTTGTGAAGAGCCATATCCTCAGCAGCAATAGTTGTCATCACCTTAGTGAAAATAATTCATATTTAAATGCTCAAATAGAGAGATAAGGGATAGTTTATTGTATTTCAAGTGAGCTTTTACCATCTTAAACCTCAGTAGTCTTGTCTGTCTTTCAGCACTATCAACATCATACATCAACTTTTCCAAAATAGATTTTTTTTCTTTTTAGTTGAAATGTGATTCTAGTCTTTTTCAACTGCAAAGGATTATGAATGTGGGCCCTTGGTTTGAATAGTCAGCACTCCTTATCTATCAGTGGACTACTTTTTCTTCTAGTGCCCTTTTCACCCTCAGTACCTCACAAAAATTCCTTGTCCAATTATTATATACTCTACTATTTAATCTATTCAATGTAATCTACTTTCATCTTTGGTTGCACTTGATAGTAAACTGAGGAAAGTACAGCCATTAAATATAGGAAGTGTACAAAGTATTCATTCATAAAACCTTTACTTATTTCAAAAACCAGTACTCTCTCTCCGTATCTAAGCAGTAAGTCCTTTTTGAACTATTCCCCACTAGCATATGCCCGAACGAAAAACCATAGGAAGAGCAAAAAGCATAAAAAACTAACATATATTGCAAAAAATTTTGCAGATAACATATTGCCAGTAAAGCCATCATTCATACAGCGGAAAACCGACATTCAAATTGCTGCCAGCACAAACTTATCCAACTAAACATTTAGGAGAAAAGATTGCAGAATGCAATGGAACACTCAGCAAAGGATATCCATGAAGGCACCAACACTCACAATGTTTCAAGATCATTCCCTCTTTCTCTTCCATTATTTGGTTCAATCACCACTTAATAATAGCTTGAGCACAAGCTGTGCTATGAAACATAGCTAACACCACAGAGTTCAGGAGAAGTATAAATTCTCACATGAAAATCTTGCAGAGAGGGGAAACAAAATAAGCTTCATCTTAAAGCCAAGGATGAAAAGGAGGAAATAAAAGAATTCAACAGAAATAATAAAAGAGATGCGGACAGACAGAAGAAAAAGAAGAAATAACAAAAGTTCTTTTTTCTGTAGTTAGTATGGCAACACAAAAGTTCTCAAGCAAAGATTTCTCACCCAAATCAATATCAACAATAGTTCTCCCTCGGCTCCTTCTTGAATTGTGTTTTGCCTACCAAATTAAAAGAAATCTTCAGAAAGCCGGTCTTGATTACTAAAACAACTGCAGCATTAGACTTGCAAGACATATGCCTCATAATAAATACAATACCTCTGCAAAGGCCATTGGAGAAGTGAAAAGAACGTCATCATCAATTGAATCAACATCGAGTGTTACTTGTTGACAAACTTCTGCTTCTTGAAAAGTGGGAGGATGACTCGAAGTCCCCTCCTCACCAAAATTTTCAACTACAGGCACATTGAGGTCTACATTCAGTACCATTTTCCTTCTTTGAGTGTTCCTGGGAGCAGCTTTTGGAGCCTCTCTCCACACCCTAGTGCTCATGCTATCTGAAATAAATATGGCACTTACAGAGTTGCAAGCAGCTGGACATCAGAAGCAAACATCTGTGTTACTAGCACTTCTATCAAAGAAGCCATCCTTGGAATAAAACAAAAAATTGCTTTGAAATCCACCAACTGTTTGAAAAAATTGACATTATAAAGGATCGCAAAGTGCACAAGGCTCCTGAGTTTCGGAGCAAAACAAAATGTAGGAAGCTTTACCCATATATTGCATAAAGATGGTTTCCAGAATAAATCTATAACAACTTGACTATGCAATCAAGGCTCTACCCTCTGGAACATGGAGGCAATGAGATAGCAAAATCAGAACACCTTCAAGTTCTAGCATAGAACCACATCCTACTTGTAACAACATTCATCGAAATGTACTGAATTTTCGATTAAAAAAATCACCCAAACTCTCAACAGAAATTCTTCCAACTTGTTCATCCTATAAAATACTACGAACTCAAACCCTTTAAATTGAAACCTCCACTCAAAAAAGAGGGAAGAAAAGAAAAACCTACACCAAAAAAATCAGAGCTATCAGAATCAACAAGAATATTCAAAGCGCTGACCAAAAACCAACATTTATCCTAAATTTTATTTATCCAAAACCCTAACTAGTACAATCAAGCTAAGCCTACTCGATAAAATATCACAAACATTCAAATTACTTAACATATCAACAAAAAATAATAATAATAATAATAGAATTGCAGTCGACAGAAATCCAAATTCAAATCACCAACACAAAATCTGATAACCGACTGGAACGCAACGTTCGATAATGGTGTAGAATTCAAGCAAGAAACGATTGATCAACTAACCGACAAAGCACAAAGAAAGTTATGGACAGAGAAGAGAGTACCTTTACCAGAGGGCCGGGGTTTAGCGAAGCAAACCGAGGTACACGAGGGCATTATTTCAAGAATTTAAATAGGAAAGTCGAGGGAAATAGACTAAAAGAAAAGCTTTGCTTTTAGGTAAACACGCCATTTTTAGAATATTGATTTTCATATTACATTTTTAATTTTTGTTAATAAATATTCAATTATATCTATTAACTATTATTAGTAAAGTTTATTTCATAAGATCTTAATAGTTTAACTTTTTTAAATTAACTCGTAAATTTAATAGTCAAATAATATAATAGTAAATATTGTCAAATTATTGATCCCATCTAAGTGTAAATAATACAAAACTTTAGTTATAGATATTTATGAAACGACAGAAATGGATTGGCCTAAAATGGCGGTTAACTTAAAAAGAAGTACGGCCCACTAGCCTAGAAGGCGGTCAACTGCTCGATTGACGGGAAGTGATCCTCAGCCGGTCGGATACGGCCTAAACATGATGGGGCCCAAGCTGGACGGTCCACGACCTTGTTCCTACACACGAGAGATTACCTGCTTTAACCGATCAAAAATTCAAATATTTTCCCAAATTACAATCTCCCCTGGAAAGAAAGTCCCCAACTCAGTGCATCTCCCACGATGAAAATCCCAATATTTACCGCAAACAGTATCTCCACTGGGAAAGAAGGAATCCATCCGACCGACCGTGGTTGCCATAAATGGCACCAGCAACCCCTCACCGGCTAGAAATAATCTTCTCCAAACAGTTGGCAGCCAGCCTTGTTGCCCAAGCGAGGTTGGAGGGTTCTAGGACTATAAAAGGCCCTTAAGTTAGACTCCAGAAGCATGCTCTCTTCAATACTCAAACTAATACTAACAATCCCACTCAGACGTACCCACGACTTCAGTTCTCCATTACTATCGCTCACTCCCTATCGATCCAGCATCCTGAGAACACCTTAACAAATATCCCCAAGATGCGAAAGCCGCTCTCCACAAGCACACCACAATAAAAAGTTACTCCACGCCAAGCGCCACCTCTAAGTTAGACTCACAAATTCCCTCTTCCCCGAATTGATTCCTATAAATTCTATCTTCACATTCTTCATATCAGAAGAAGGATTATTGACTTGAGCGTCAGA
>JAOVVI020003614.1:0-18816 GCA_028571085.2 Nepenthes alata | reverse complement strand
GAAATATTTTTAGATATTTTTATTTTATGGACTTATTAATATATTTATAAATAAATTACACTTCATTTATACTGCTGGTTCCAGGAGGGAACCCGTTGATAAGGCCCAGGCATCGCAAGGACCCAATGGGCCCAAGTGATAAGGCCAGCCGAAGTAGCGTGATAAAATGCCACAAAAGCCCATGGACCAAGGATGGCCACGGGAGGCGACGTCGCAGGGATTCAGTAAGCAACCCCGCCAAAACGTACGATGAATGGCGGCCTAGGGTCGGGACTGATCGCTGCAGATGTGACTTTACGGAAGGATAATCAGGCATGCACGTCTCGCTCCTGATAACAAGGATAGAGTAGGTAAAATAGGTAACTGACTTCAGCATGTATCAGCGCCATGTGGGCAACTAACGAAAGATGGTTCAAACGCTATAAAAACCCCAACTGTGCATAAAAGAAGGGGGAGAAAAAAGGAAAAAATGGAAAAGAAAGAGCGAAACAGGCTTGTGACATTTTGTAACTCATCTATAACCAAGAAAAGCATAATGAGATCGGTTCTCGGACACAAGCCCCGTGGTTTCCCCAACCTTATTCACAAGGGTGGTTTCCACGTAAAAAAATCCTTTCTTCGTTGTCCTCGTACTCATGATGCCTTTCTTTCATCCACATATTAAACTCGTGTTGCTGTCGGATCTCGTCCAAGCCAGAGCAAGGATCCGAGGACGCAACATATACAATAATGCTATATTAATATTAATATATATTAATATAAATGTAAAATGTAGTGGGTGCCTATTCGAGAGCCATGGTGGCGGCTGTGGAACCGCTAAATGGCTATTACACCCACTTGATAGGAAAAGGAAAATATAATTAATCTAATATCTCCATTTTAATGCATATAGTAACCAGGAAGTAATCAAATATATTTCAGAATTCATCTCAACTTTATACAAAATAATAAGTAATTTGACATAAGTATCATTTAAAAAAAAAAAAAACAAAGGTCGAACCAGTTAATACAATATTCCTTTCCCATGTTTGATAACAAAGTAAATTTAACACAAGCACACTGACAGGCTGAAATTAGGCTTACCCAAAAACCAGTACACAAATTGATGTCAACTATCAACGCAGAACTCCTATAATCTAAACTTCTTAACATGTTATCTACCTGTAACGGTCGCGCTTAAAGGTGATCATGCCAAGGATCGTCCACGAGTGGTGACATGTAGAGCAGCCAGACAACCCTTGTGACAACAGAATAGAGACACCATCAAATGACCAACCGAACAGCGGCTGCTCGAGACAAATGTGCAACCCGGCTTCTGATGCTGACAATAGAAGATAGAACCACATGAGATGACAATCGAAAATACATAGTAGCGTTTCGGTTGCATCCCTAAAACACCTTTGGTGGCATAGCCTTCCATTTATCCATCCATACGAATGGACTAATACAGAAATAGATAAATTGATGGATGCTGCATCACCGAGGCAGTCCAAATGGTGTATAAAGGACATCTCCCAAACATTTCACCAGAAAATATATGCGATCATAGATGAACCTTACATGCAAATTCGATAGAGAAGCAGTATATTACTCCCTTCTCCACTATATACATGCAAACCAGCGCTCCCTTTCTCTCTGCGCCACATTTTGTCAATTTGGCAGCTGCAAAGTCACTCAGCAATTTTTTTTTTCACCTATTGTTGTTGATTTCAAAGAATATGATTCCTTCTCCCAACGTTCTGATGATTCATCTGTGCTAATTTATTGAACTAGTTAAAGACAACTCATGGAGATCACTTAGCATCCAATCTTCCCCAGTTTGACCGCCGATAACTATGGTCCTTGTCCCTCCAACGACGCAAGTGCTATGCCCCCAAGCAAATCTCGGGGGTCGGCCGAGAACATTTAGGATCCTCCATGTCGGTTTTTCCTCAGTTGGGTCAAGGAGATAGAGCTGGGAGGCCGGGTGAAGACCAGCCATGGATCCGCCAAAGATCAGGACTCTGTCACCCAGAAGGCTCACAGCCACATGATCAAGCCTAGGAGGAGGAGCGACACCGGCAGGGTTCCCAGCACCAGGCATCCCGCTCCCAGTCACGCATCTCCAGCACGGCTCTTTCTCGCTCAAATCCATCGTGTACACATCGCTCGAGCGGAATCGAAGGGGCCCACTTTTAGCCAAACCCCCAAACATTAAAATCTTCCTGCCACCGTAAACCGATAATGTGTGACCTAGCCGAGAAGGCGGGGTCCATGTGACTGGAATCTCTCTCCAAACAGGTTTCTCCATTGAGAGATCAAGCAGGAATGTATCGCTTAGAAGTACCCCAGAATCAGCACATCCGCCTGACACTATCAACTTGGTTCCATCGAGCATGCAGGAGCTGTGCCAAGATCGAGGAAGTGGTGGGGCCAGTCCAGAGATTTCACGCCACGCTGGTTGTTTGGCATCTAAATCAAGGACAAATACATCATTCAGCAGGCCCTGCGTTCCACAGCCTCCAAATACAACTAAACTAGAACCATTCACACAGGAAAGAGTATGGCCCCAACGACCGGGAGGAGGGGAACTGACTTTGACATGTTGCCACTCAGGCTTGCTGGAATTTAAATCCAACACAAAGGTGTCATTCATCGGCTGCATGTTGACCCCTTCTCCACCAAACAAAACAACCCGACTCCCAACAGCGCATGCACTGAAGTTGCACCGTGAGGGTTCGACCAAACTTCCCACGGTTAACTTCCTCCATGCTGCCGATTCAAGAGTGGTTAGTTCTCTTGCCAGCTGACCCCATCTGAGTCTTTTTGCCCCAGAAACAGTCTCTAAAACATGGGTTGTTTCACTACCCAAGGCATTCTGACACACCCTTCGCCAGAAATACTCATTCTTCGTGAGCTCATGCAGCCGCCTACAAACAGAGCCAACGGCTGCAATATCCCTTGGTGTCAGCCGTGAAAGTATCTTCAAGGCAAGGACTTCATCACTCACCTGCAGTAACCCACAACCCCCATGAAAAGTACTTCTTTCGGTAGCATGAAAAGGTTGAAGCAAAGAAAAGCTAGGACAAAATTGATCAGACGATCTTGCAGACTCCTTCACTGCAAAGCTAGGAAGCGGGCCCAGATCAATATCTGCCTCTGAAAACAACTGAATTGCAATAACATGAGTTATGGTTTCATCATCTCCATATATGGGGGTCAGCCGTAATCTGTTCATCAGTGCAGAACCATCTTTCCTAAAATTCAACAATTCACCATTAAACTCTATGCCATCTTCAACACATCTCCTTATTTCAGCAACCACGGCAGAATCCACCAATGGATGCCTTCTTTTAGCAAATGGCCCTCTATATTGCAAGAAGCGGCTGAAATTAAACATGTCAAACTAGTTCCAACAATTAGTAATCAATTTCATTGGATACATAAAGCACACTGTAGATATACACAAAAATATATAACTGATACGAATACAAGTCTTTCCAACTGATACAGCAACAAATAGGATTAAAAATAACCAGAGGAGGAAGCATAGGAATCATAAATCAAGCAAATCACACCAGTCATAACAAACTATATTTGTGGTTGGTCAATCAGATGGTTAGATCATTTTCAGAAACAGATAAACAAAAAAGGAAAAATCCATGATGAATTCATTATGGGGAAGGGAAAAGTAGACTGTCATAAGATGGACAGAAGAGAATAAAGCAACAACTACAGAGCTGCAATGGTTGGACCAGTTTCAACCCCCGGTCCCTAGCTTTAACGTTAACACTTTAATGCAATGGCAACAAAACCACATATCATGTGTCCTAATCACTAGACAGAAAAATACTTATGAAATAAAACATGAGAAAAGACACTCTACACCATTCACATAGGTAGGCACCTAAACCATGTAAAAGATTAAGTTACCAACCTGATCCTCACAGTAGTATTTTTTTGTGGGGCCGGGGGAAAAATCCCGGTTTCCAACTTCTTCAAAACCTTCAAAACTAGTAAACAGATACAGATTTTACGATGAGAAGACAGAGGAGTGAAGGACACATGGAACAAGTTGAAATGAGAAGGAACTTTTCAGGGAACTCTTTTTACCCTTTTAGACATGCACCAGTGGATCCCCCATAGGCATGATAAGGATCCTTCTAATATTTCTTACCCTCTATATTGTAGTAATCTTTTGGACATGTTGACACATAATAACAAGGCTGCTCTATAGCTTCCTTGGAATATTTTCCTGAGACAAAACATGACACTTCCATTATTGGCAAAAATATTCCTCTATAAGCAAGACAAATTATCTAAGATTCTCATTAAGAAAACAACAAATGTTTTTTTCCTTTCATAGAAGTGCATTTGGCACCGGATGGCCTAAATTCTGGCTCTTCTGCTGGGCACACAATTTGT
Organism: Nepenthes alata; assembly: GCA_028571085.2. Taxonomy (NCBI): domain Eukaryota; kingdom Viridiplantae; phylum Streptophyta; class Magnoliopsida; order Caryophyllales; family Nepenthaceae; genus Nepenthes; species Nepenthes alata. The sequence continues at coordinate 14,412 of JAOVVI020003614.1, read as the reverse complement.
ATAATGAACTGCCGCTACAAGAATTTTGGTATCCTATAATTATCAGCTTATTTATGAAGAATTGATTTAGCTATGGGGAATGATTTGCAGGAACACGTAAAAATCATGTCATTGAAGAGAAGCGTAAAGGTGAGACATGGAGAGCACTGAGGCGGAAGAATTAAAAACAAAAAAAAAAGGGAGAAAGATAAAATGAGGAATGCTGTATTTGCAGTAGATCATTTATTATCTTGTGTCAAGTTTGTCAGGTTAGTATTAAGTACAACTAGGACTTATTGGAAGACTTACAAGTATGAGTAAATTGTGAGGTTAAGAGTTATAAGAGAGAGTTGAAGGGCAAAGATGTAGATGAGCGTTGTGTGCAGATGGAGATCGTCAATCAAGTGTTAAAGGAATAAGCTCAAATTTAGGGAGGATTCGAATGAGTATCCCACTCTTCTCATTTGTGGACATAAGCCATGTCAGACGAACCACATTAAACAGCCGTGTATTTGCCTTGATCTTGGTTTGCTTCCATTGGGTGTGTGCATTGGTAAGTGACTTTTCCAAACAAGTGGAATCAGAGACAGGTGCAAGGCACCCGGTTTCGTTTCTGACAGTCAATGGAAGACTGATGTTGCCAGGTGGTGTGGTTGCAAACTGAGGGGATTTGATAGTGTTATCGAGTTGAATATTAGTTCACATTCAATAATATCTTCCCCATCATTGATGATTTCATCAGAAAACATAGCAGGTGAAGATTGTAGGCAAAGATGACCACAGGAAAATGATGCTTGTGGATTCAAAGTTTGTTTGAAGGAAGAACTTTGCGGATTGAAGAAAGTTTTTTTGCAAGTTAGCAGCTTAAAGATTTCTAAGAAACGCGGACAAATGATGGTTTGAGATTGGATTAGGCATTTTTGAATCATGAAACCGTTGCTTGGGGAGAAAAACTGAATTATACAGCTCAGAGCGTACATAAGGAACAACCCTTTGACCCTTCAAGAGAAAACTTATGGCATCGGCAAGGTAAGGGTGCTTTTCAGCTTTATGGCTGCTATTCTGCTCAATATAGCACTAACAGAGTCCGTATCATATCGAAGAGTATACTATAATCTAAATTTATAAACAAGGAGGTAGAACCCTTGCTTTAATGTGCACCTTCATATTAGGGTAGTCATAGGTTCCCCGATGAATATATTAATACTTAACAGTTTTCAGGAAGTTACAAAGAAATGTAAAAGATAATTGGATTTTGGAGGAAGGGGGAGATTTGTCTAGATGCCCAAAAAAGTTACGAAGAATCGTTTCATGTATAGTGAATTGTTTGTGGGCTGAAGTTTATATTATGCCATTGAAGAGAAGCACAGCCGTGAAAGCTAAGAAGACATGCAGATGAGCACCGTGACAGAGATTATAAAAACAAGGAAAGCGATTAAAATTAGGCATGTTTTGTTTGGAGTAGATTATTTATTTTTTTGTGTCAAGCTGTAAGTTCCCTAATGAGTAGAAGTAGGATTTATTGAGAGGCAAATAAATATAAATGTACTTTGAGGTTAAGAACAGTATTTGAAGAGCAAAGATGTAGGTGATTACTAGGCTTGTGTGCAAGATTGAAAGCACCAAGCATATGTTGGTAGGGTGGGCTCAAATCCAGATGAAGGATTTGAATGGGTATTCCATTTCATAACCTGTTCTTTATAGATGTCAACGGATCTATTCTCATCAGTGAATAGCAATGTGGGTCAAACTACATTACATTGTGGTGTATTTTATTTGATCCTAGTTTGTTTCAGTTGCATGCTGGGGCAGAAATTGAATTTTCCCAACAAATTTCACACAACACCTACCCTCACGTCATAATTTACCTGAAAAAACCCTACATTTCCTAACCACCATCTGAGACAGAAAATCTGTATCTGAAAAGCCTTCTCTAAACATCCCATATCTTAGGGGAATAAATACCAATTTCATTGAAAGTTCTGTTATTTAGTTATTCCTGTTTTCTGTTATTTCTGTTATTTACCACCTCTTCCATTTCTTTCTGTAGCTGAATTGCGTTAGTTCATTACATTTTCCCTCCATTAAATTGCGTGCATGTGTACCGGTTGTCTCTGCTATATAATTCATTTATACACTCATGAAATACAACTGAGAGCAGAATTCTTCATTCATCTAGTTTCTACTTGACCACCTTGTTCTTGCTTCTGTGTTTCCAACTCCAGCTGTATTTTCTACATGGTATACACAATGGCTGCCAATAAACATATCCAAGAAACTGGAAATTGATACTCCATTTCGGCAACTTGAAATCTAGCTGATGGTTGATCCAACCCTTGTCATCTTCACCATAGTGACAATCTTGGAATCCAATTGGTATCTCAAATTCTCACTGAACAAAATTATATATCTGGGGGTAGATCTATGCTTATGGCCTTGAGTGCTGAGAACATGATTGGATTTGTGGATGGTAGCTTGGAGCATCCATCAGATTATTTTGATCCTCTACATGGACCATGGAACAGGTGTAATGATATTGATGCTTCTTGTATTCTCAACTCAGTTTCAAAGGAATTTGCATAGGGCGTGATTTACATGGCGTCTGCCCATGCGATTAGATTGAGCTCGAGGAAAGGTTTGGTCAAGGGAATTGACCAAGAATCTATCAACTTCAAAATGCCATACCTTCAATATCTCAAAACAACGGATTGGTTAGTGCTTATTACACAAAACTCAAGAGTCTTTGAGAAGAACTGGCAAATTACAGACCACAACCTTACAAAACTGGTCTCTACTATCAGACCCAGGACTATGTCCGGCAATTTCTAATGGACTTGATGATACATACTCATATTAGAGGACAAATTCTATAGATGAATCCTATGCCATCTGTGAATAAAGTGTTTTCCCTTGTAGTGCAAGAGGAAAGGCAGAGGAAAATTGCTTCTGCCTCTGAAAGAGTTTCGAATTTGCAGCCCTTGCTAGTAAATCTCTGAATCAGAGTTCTCAGTTTCAATCTTCTGTGAATGAACATGGTTCAAAACAGTAGTATTGTCGAGGAAACCAAAAGGATAGGTCAATTTGTCACCACTGTGGCATTACTGGTCATATAAAGGACAGATACTATACACTTCACGGCTTTCTAAAAGATTTCGGATATACCAATGGAAACAAATTAGAAAATCGGGTTTCAAGTCCTCTTCAGATTGACCAGAATACAATTGAGTTCGAATTGGAAACACTTCTTTCTACCAGAACAATGTCATCAACTTCCTGCTTTCCTCAATTGCAACTTGACGGCAAACAAGCAGCAATTGCAATTCAGAAAATGGCATCAGGGTCTGTAAGCCAGACATATGCCATTCATACATCCAATTCTGTCATCAAACCCCCCCCCAAAAAAAATGTCTTTTTACCTCCACTTGTGCATCAAAGTTTTTTTTTTTTTGGTCAAAACTAAAGTTCTGCTCCACAGATTATAGATACAAGGGCTACCAATCACATGGAATAATACGATCTATTACACATGTTGGTAACATCAAAACTATCCAACAATTTGACATTAATCAATGTCTTAGGTGTACCTTCCTTCAAGATCAATTTGATTTCTACCAGTAAGCTAACTTCTTTGCACAACCATTGCCTGTTTTTCTTATCAAACATGTGTTTCATCCAGGACCTATACACGTGGAGAACGATTGGATTGGGGATACTTGAAGATGGACTTTACTGCCTTCAGCAACAAAATGGTCAAGATGCAAATGATAATCAGTCTCAAATTTCTTGTCAAGATGAATCCACTTCCTCTGTATAACTCGGCATTGTCTCAAGAAACAAATTGATCTTTCGCATTATAGGCTAGGACATTTGTCAAATTCTAGACTTCCTATTTGCATAAATCAGCACCTGATGTATTTTTCCATTCTCAGAATTCACATGGTAATGTTTGCCCTTTGGCAAAACAACAATTTTCACCTTTTCTTCAAGTAATTATGCTTCCACTCGTGCTTTTCAACTAATACATTGTGATATTTAGGGCTCTATATCTATGTTTCTAGAAATTGTTACAAATATTTTCTCACTTAGTCGGCAACTCTGATAAAGCTACTTCTCAAACTAATTCTTTGATTCGAAATTTCTATATCTTGGTGGGAAATCAATTTGACATTAAAGTTAAATGCCACAGATCTAATAATGAAGTAGAGTTGCAACTTAAGACCTTTTGTTGAGTCTTGGCAATATTGGAGGCATTGAATAAACAGTTGTCGTAGAACATTTGGTTGGTAATGGCTAATAAGTCTTTGAGCAAGGGTTGTTGGATAAGGGCGGTCATTGCTACATGAATGGTTAAGGGTTTGGTTACATAACTAGATGGATCAGTTGGTTTATAGTGATGGAAGTCGAGGGTGAGGGTTGCTCTAGTTTGGTTTGAATGGCATCCTTAAAAGATAATGGTAATCACAGAGGGTTGCAAATTGATTGAATACTGGGATAGTTTTTTGTGGTATAGGCATGTCATAATCTTTGGTAGATTGTTCTGTTGGGGTTGAAGGTGGTTGAATAGACTTGGATTTGTCGCTTGCTTTATGAGGCGTGATTACCTGGTAAAAATTTTCTTATTAAAAAATCAAGTAAAGAATTTGAACTTTCTTCAATAAATTCTATATTAAAATAAAAAACGGATAAAATTGCTTGCCAACGAGCAAAAATTTGTTTAGAAACAAAATTTTTAACATCATTTTGTAAAACATCTTTGACATCTTTGCAATCAATGCGAAAAGAAATTTTTTGTCATATAGATCATCTTAAAATTTGGAAATGCATAAAACAATGGATAAAATTTCCTTTTTAATAGTTGAATAATTCTTCTAAGGGCCAAGCCATAGCCTTGATTGAAAATGAATGATTTGTGTATGTGCGTTAGTGCCTAATTGTTGTTTAAAGATACCCACATATCCTAGATCAAAGGTATCAGTTTCAATTAGGCATTAGGTTGTGGAATGCCTAAAAAAGGTAAGTGCTGAGCTTGTTGTTTAAGACTCTTGATTTTATTTGTCTGTTCCCTTGTCCATGCTGTAGGATTTTTTCTAGAGCCTTTTATATAAAGATCCACAAATTTGCCAAAATTTAGGAATAAAATTTGCAATGTAATTAAGACATCCAAAGAATCGTTGCAATTAATTTTTATCCTTAACTTCATTTGGAAATTTTGTTGCAAATTCTATAGATCGTTGAATAGGAATGATAGCATGCTAATGGATGTTAAAACCTAAGAATCAACCTTTTGTTTGAAATAATTTTATTTTTGAAGAAGAAACAACTAAACCATTGTTTTTTATAATATTTTAAAATTCTTGTAAATGTTTAAAGTGATAGTCTATTGTTTTGGAAAAAAAACTAATGCATCATCAATGTACACAATTATAAATTGAGTATATGGGTTGAATATTTGGTTCATAATATTTTAAAATTCAGATAGTGCATTCTTTAGTTCAAATGGCATTACATTTGATTCGTAATGGCCAAATGGAACGGTAAACGTTGTTTTATATCGAACTTGTTCTTTGATATGGATTTGCCATAATTCGAAATTCATATTGAATTTTGAAAATATATTTGCATTATATAATTTGTTAATTAGATCTCTTTTGTTAGGTATTGGATATCTAATCCATTGAAGTACCTTATTAAAAGGTTTATAATTAATAACTAACCTTGGGATTCCTCTTTTTATTTTTGCCTATTTCATAACATAGAAAGCATAGTAACTCTAAGGAGATTTGGATGGTCTAATTAATTTTTTATCTAATAAATCTTGGATTTTTTTCTTATAATATTCTAATAATTCTTGGTTCATTGGAATAGGTTTGGCTTTGGTTGGTATTTTGGATTCACGAAAGCTCGATTCATAAGGTAAACTTACCTAGAGTTGTTTTCTATCCCAAAAGGCGTTTGGGAGATTTGCACATACTTCTTTTTTCAAATACTTGTTGAATATTTTTAATTTTGTTTTGTATATGAGGGTTTTCTAGTTGTTGTTCTATCCTTTCGTATTCTATCTCTTCTTGCAAATACTGTATTTGTTTTTCTTTATTGGTTATAGCATTTATCTATTTGTATATTGATACAGTTTGTAATTTTTGTATTTCTCTTTATTTAACAGGGTTTATAAAAGGAAAAAAGATATTGTTACCTAAAACCTGGGTTGAAAGTCCTTCTGATAAGGCAATGAAGGGGTAAATTTGGGTAAAGAAAGGAGTTCCTGGGATAATATCTTATTGAAGATCTTTGACGAGTATATAAAGTAGATCGAAAGCAATGTCCTTAATTACAAATTGCCGCATTTATTAATTTATAATTGATATTTAGGCGAGAACCGCCTGTATGTAATTTCTCAATCGTTTTTTGATAATACTTAGTGGGTATTAAGCTTTCTTGTATATAATTTTGATCAGCTCCTGTGTCTATGAAAGCTATCAATTTAAGATGGAATTCATTATTGATAACTAGAGTAATTTGGTAGTACCATTTTTTAAAATTTATTTTTGTTATTAGTTAGAGGTATTGTTATTCATTTTGTTGTTGATTTTCTTCGCGTATTGGTTGGGAGGTTGATTGTTCTTTTACCTGGTATAAGTATCTTGGACTCAAGGAGTAGTAACCTTGTGTCTAATTGTAATTCATTAAGTTTTTGTTCTTGTAATTGATTCCGTAGGTCTTTTATTTCACTTTTTAATTGCTTGATCTCATTTTGTATGTCTCCGGTAGTCACTTGTTTAAATAGCGACTGGGATGGATATTTTTCAAATACTTTTATTAAACTAAAAGGTTCAAGGTTTTTATATTTTTGTTTTTGTGTTAATAATTTTTTTAGTTTTAAATAGTATTGTCGTTTGACTTATGGATCCTCCATTATTGTAATTTACAGTCACATAAATGTTGGAATCCATCTATTTCTTCTTCTTGGTCAGTTTTTGAATAGGAAGAGGAATTACTTGATTCATTTTCTTGAATTGTATAGGGTTCATCAACTTCATCCTCGTGTTGATATTCGAGCTCATCCGAGTCACTCAGTAATAAGGAGGCAAAGTTGTTACACATTTATTCATCATCTTTGAATAACTCATATTTTCTTGTCAAGTTTACATTGATTAGATTTGTGTACAAGTCGTTTACACTTCCAGCATATCATTGTTGACACTGAGGTCTATTTTCTTCAGTATTATGTTTGATTATCTTTTTATGACATTTCCTTTGGTTTTGACGCTGTTGGGTATATGAATTAGATTGCTTATACAATTTCTTAGAATATTTTGGTTTTGCTCTTGATGGTGCGCTTGGTTTATCTATTCCGTATTGTTGACAAAATGCTCCAAACTGAACTTTTAATTGTTTATGATCTTAGAGAAATTTGGATTATTCCTTATGTTCTTGACATAGTTGCAGAACTTCTTTCTTGATAAACGAAAAAAGTTGGCCAAAGGTCATGTCATTCAAAGGGATGGCTCTGCCATTGAAAAGATCAGTGAGTTTGGTGAGAATTCGTTTCGCAAAGAGAGTGGGTAACCCATTAACAAACTTTTCCTTCCATAAATGTTCATTACAATCACGTCTTCAAAATATATGGGCAATAAGGAAATCTTTATACCATAAAAATATTGAAGTGTAGGGCATCTAAGGTTGAATATAAATATTTTTTAGCTGATTAATTCTTCTTTAGGGTTGCCAATAAATGCTTGACTTATTGTAACAATAAGAATTTCAACTGCATTTTCTCATTAGTCAAATTGCACTTGATCATTCGGTCCAAATAGTATTATTTAGAATATAATCCTTTTGGTGTGGATGTAAAGCATTATCCCACCAAAATTTAATTATTCCCGTAAATCCAACAACTATGAATTTATAGGCTTGATGATTGCCTATATTTGTACGTGATATGCCATAACAGCCATGCCTATGTCATGGAGTAGGCATGCAATTTCATAATCAGATTTGCCATCGATGTTCCATTCATTGATGGCTTCTTCACTAAATATTTTGGTTTGGAATTGATTTCGTTCTTTACATTGAATATTAGGAGGGTTAATCGGGGATAATAGTTTTTTGTTTGATATGTTCTAGGAGGATTAGGAGTATACCTCCTATGTTGTCTAATTTTATTTAGTTCTTGTTCTTCTTCTATAGGTTGATCTATAGTCTGAATTGTTTTGATTATATTAGGCTGGCTAGATGAGGGAGGCGTTAATTGCTGTATTTTTTGAGTTAATGTTTCTAGAAGTACATCAGTTGTTTTTGAAAGTAAATGCTCAATATCTTTTCTAGACAAAGTATATAGTGAACTAAGTAATGGAGAAATATTGTGTGGAAAATAAATAGTTGATTCAAGTCTAGTTCGAAGTACATTTTCTATTCTATCCACTCGTTTAGCAATAGTATATAATATTTAAGACTGAGAATTATTTTGTTCATATAATTTTTTTAATATTATCTAAGATTGCCTCGGTGGTTAATTCATGATCAGTGCCCTTTTTAAAAGGTACAGCAGCTACTTGTACTCCATCTATATTTAGTTTAATAGCTGTTACTGGTGGGTGCACAGATGTAATCTGTTGGCCACTAACATTCATCCATTGATTTGTTATTCGTGTGTTAACATTAATTTGATTATCTTCCAGTAATTTTGAGTTTGGCATGAAATTATTTTTATCAGCATAAGGTAAAAACCATTCAAAAAATGGTACATTAGTTTTGAGTAAGTTCATGGTTTGTTTCCAAGTATTTCAGTATTCTTTTGTTTGTTCTTTTGTGAAGAATTTGAAATACCATTTTCTAAAATGATTATTTTCTCTTACATAAATTCTTTTATTAAATATTTATATCTGAAATAAATTCATCATCGTTTAAAGTAATTACATTAATCAATTGCATATCCAATAACGTTGGTGATTGTGGAATAATTTGGATAATTATTTATGGAATAGGAATTCTACTTTCTCCATGTTTAGTTTGTTGTGAATAAGTTGATTAGAACTCAGTACTAGTAGATGGTCTAGAGGTTTCATATTCTTATAAAATGGTATGGGATCTAGATGTATTAAAACCTAATGATCTTGGTATTTGTGGAATTAGGGTTGGTCTAAAGTTGAAGACAATGTTTCTATCAAGAGTTTCTATAATCTCAAAAAACTCACCTTGAGTTACATGTCTTGGTGGTTGGGTTATATTAATTTGTCATGCATCTGGTAGAGTAATTTCATTCCATTTTAATAATTTTAGCGTAAAAGAAGTAGCATGATCTACTTCTATCTATAATACAGTGGTTTTTCTAGAGGAATTTGGATTATGCATTTTAGATTAAATTGAGTTGTTAATAATTTAAAATAATTTCTATATAAAATAAGAAAACCTCATCGATCTTCCTACAAGGCCAAACCTAGAAAATGCACATTTAAGACGAGCGTATTTAATATGGTGGGTTAAAATCTATCATAAAGTTTGGAGCACAATTAAAGTTGATTGATCCATTACATAAATTGGATTGGGCTACTGATAGGATTGAATCTTTGTACTTTAATAATGTTTGATCCCTAAGACATAATAGTACTAGAGTATCTATTCCTAATTTGGTTAGGGGTTTGACTGTTATATAGATTAAGCTATGATGAATATAGTTATATCATGTTTGAATTTATCAATTGATAGGGTTGATAATAATCTAATTTTTTTATATTCATTCTTAATAGAAATAGTTTACTTATGATCTTTAATGGCTAAAGCTGGTTTAAAATCAAATGTATCTATTTTATATATTTCTTCTACTTGTTGCGTAAGTATTGTCCATTTAGAATAATCTTAGCTACTTGGAATAATCAAAGATTTCCTCGAATTAAATATCATATTTGAATTTAAATTGCTTCCCCTATACATACGTCTGAATCTAGACACCATTATCTAATTAATACATTAAAACAAAATCCGTCTACATAAACCTAATAACCGAGACCACCTAGACTAAAACCACCAAACACAAGCTTACCAATGATCCCTAATTTAAATGCAAATGGATATGCAATATATATGCAATAAGTAAATAAACATGACTCTGATACCAAAACGTTCAAAACGTATGCAGGATCAATAAATTCAAATTAAATATGACAAAATAGAACAAGAGATAGAATTAATACCAAAAAATGTTTCAAACTTTGATTAATTGTCAATCTGAATACAAACTTTGATACAAAAGTACAGATTTGAGGGATTGGGATATTAATGGAAGCAGATGGTTTAGAAAGGTCGCAGAGGATAGGAGGCTTATAGCTCAGGCTAACTTGTCATGCTTTGCTGAATGCCTTGAATATCCTTTTATGATGGGGATGCTGTAATCTAAACCCTTTATCATCCAAGAATCTGGTCCGTTACTTTGGTAAGTAAATCATTATGGTAGGTGAGTAGGTGGCATCATATGCCTACCCATACGTTCATCACTCAATCAAATTTGAGAATCTGAATCTGCTTTTACTATGGAGTAACCGTTGCTAGTCAAAAAGTTGACAATGTTATTGTTGAGAATCTATTGATTAATACTATTGCTGTAGATAATCTGCTTTTACTAATGCGAAAAGTTGATGTAGTCAGGTAAATTCCATCCATTAAAGGGTAATCTTTGAAAAAAATAGTTGATACCTACATAGTAACACATAGTTTTTTGTTTTTTTTTATTAAGCTTAGAAATCGAAGGGATCCTGAGCAAAAGGGCCTTCATATGGATTAGAGGCCAGTGGACTATACGATTGAGAGGGAGATTGTGTAGAGGAGCCGAATAAGTCATCATCAACCTTGTCATTTCTTCATAATTCTTTGCATCTGGGCTAAAACTTCACCAAGTTGGGTCTTATTAGATGATTTCTTGGATGACACTGATAAAGTAGAAGACTTTATTAGTGTTGGTGCAGCTACTAGTTCTGGCGGTGCAGAAGGTGTTAATACTGGTGATATTGGATGAGTCACAGGAACCACTGCTGCTTGAATAGGGGGAAGTTGGTGTGAGACTTCCTGAACCACTTTCTTGTTGACAGTATAGAATGTCTGGAGATGATGTTGGATAAATGTGCAAGTGATCTTTGAATGATCAAACTTATCTCACCACTCGACCCTGAATTAGTAAACAAAATGTACTCAGGATTGGGCCCAAAATAAAGTCACCATTTCACAAACCAATTTAGTAATTCCTTGGGATACGATTTATTAAATTTGATAAACCATGAATAACTATAAGATAGTAAATAAAAGGTATTATACCAAGCATCTTTATAATCTTGGTAATTATAACAGATGAGATAATAATTGATTGTGAATGGCTTGGTATCCCAGAGGGTTAGAGCAAACTCAGTAGCATGCCGTACCCGAAAAATCTTGCATATGGAATACACAATGGAATTGTCCTGAGGATTCGTGCTTGAGCTCAATTGATCTTGAGTCATATGTGTTCATACTCCACAACAAAATGGTTTGTTGAACACAAACACTAACAAATTCTTAATGTCACTAGAGCACAAAAATTTCAGGCCGAACCTTGTCTTACTTTTCAAAGCGACTGCATACTCATAGCCGCGTACCTCATAAATTGAATTATAAGTCCACATTCACATCATAAGTCTCCATATGAGGTACTTTAAACAATCTTAATATTCACATCCGAGAGTCTTTGGATGTCTTTGCTATGTTTTCCACTCTCAAAAGAAATCCCACAAAAAATGATCCTAGAGCTAAACCATGTATATTTCTTAGTAGACACTATGATGTGATGACATGTAAGGTATATCATCTTCTAAACTCAAACAATATCTCTATCTAGAGATGTGATTTTCCATGAAAATATTTTTTTCTTCTCATTTTTGTTCTTGATTCCGACGTTCAAATTCCCCCTTCTTCACTCCACTCATCTGTAGCCATTCCTCACTCGATTCCAGACATCACCAACGATGCCCCCTCTTCTTTTCCAACACCCTTATTAACTCCCACCTTTGCATCAGGTCATCCTCTTCACCAGTTCCACAACAAACACATACTCATACAAAATAGAATCCTATAAGCCCTATCCAAAAATCATCTAAAATAAAAAAAGTCCTACATTACCTCATTCATTTTCATTGCAATCTGGCAAAAAATTAACCCCATCACAATCTGACTTAAGGTGCAGCTTCTACATCATTAGGTAAACCTCATGACCTGTCTTCTTTTCTCACTTATAAAAGGTTTTTATGCATGAATGTTATAGATATTGCATGACTTTGCATTTGATTTGATCATATTCCTTCCAACATTGTTTTGATATAAATTAGATGTTTTATTATAAAAATTTATATACCTTATTGAGCAATTGATTCAATCCTATTTCAATTTTTACTAAGTTACCAGATTAGAGGGCTTGGGACAATCTTGTAGGTGATAAAAGAATCGAAAGAACTCTTTGCGGATTAGAAATAGGACTTGCGATTTTTGAATGATCGATTTTTGCATTAAAACAATAGATTTAGGACGTTTATTTGCTTCAGCTAAATGGTTATGTATAAATCGTTATCGTGATGTTATGTCGGTAATTTAGCGGGATTTTTGGTTTGCCCAGTCAAAATTACGAATTTGCTTATTCTGATTCGAATATGGGCATATCTCCTTATGCACATGTTAAGGTTGTTGTATGGTTAATAATTGGAGCTACTTAGAGTGTGTCCATTTAGGTTCTGTGATCAAAATTATTCTTTTTTCATTTTGGTTGGTTGATGGTAGTTGACATTCGATGAAGGTTCACATCCAATGTTTATTTGGAATTTTAACAGTTTGTCGGCAAATTTTTGAATCTTTGGATTTGAAATGACTTAAGATAACAATTTGATTAATATAAGATGAATTAAGCATTTGGGACTAGGGATGTGACATAAACTACACAAATAAATTCATGGCTAGAAACAAGCTTCGCAGCAATGGCTCCACAAGATGTCATCTTTTATCTTGTCACGAGAATTCATACATTCCATGGCTGATTACTCATTGTTTACAAAAAAAAGATAACACTTTTATAGCCTTATTAATCTACGTTAATGACATTATTGTTGCAGGCAATGACATATCATTTATTGGTCAGTTTAAGCATACACTTGACAACAAATTCAAGCTTAAAGATCTTGAGGTCCTCAAATATTTTTTAAGACTTTAAATTGCTAGATCCTCTACTAGTATTTCTCTTTGCCAACAAAAATATGTGCTTGAGATTCCTATAGATGCTGGTTATCTTGGTTGTCGTCCTGCAAGGTCTCCCATGGTACAAAACCTAAAGTTTAACCGGTCTGAGGGGAAGAGTTTTCCTAACTCCCTAGAATATCAACAACTTGTGGGAAGATTGCTTTATTTGACTATAACAAGACAATATTTAACTTTTTCTATGAATTTACTATAGTCCCAGGCAATCACATCTTGATGCAACTTATCATATTTTTTGTCACATAAAGGGAACTCGTGGGCAAGGATTATTCTTCCCTTCTTCCTCAGGGCTTCATTTGAAAGCCTTCAGTAATTCAGGTTGGGCAGCATGTTCAGACATTCACAGATCCTTCAAAGGTTTTGCTATTTTCCTTGGAGACTCGCTCATTTCATGGAAATCAAAAAACCAACACAAAATTTCTTGATCTTTTGATAAAGCAGAATATAGGTCCATGGCTTCAACTTTTTGTAAGCTCACTTGGCTGAAGCATCTGCTAGGTGAATTGGTTGTTGATCAACCTCAGCCCACCTTATTAGTTAGTGACAACCAAGCAGCTCTTCATATTGCCACTGATCTAGTTTTCCACGAGAGAACAAGACATATCAAAATCAATTATCACATTGTCCAAGAAAAACTATAGTTAGGGATTATCTGGACACTTCATGTTTCCACTAACCATCAACTTCAAGATATCATGACCAAGCCTCTGCCAGTTGCCCGATTTCATTACCTGCTTACCAAGATAAGTGTGCATCATTTGCACTTACCATCTTGAGGGGGGTGTTGGAGGTTCTGCTATTTAGTGATTTCTGTTTTCTTTTATTTGTCTTATTTCCCACCTCTTTCATTCCTCGCTGTAGCTGAATTCAGTTAGTTAGTCATATTTTCCCTCTTAAATTGTCTATACATGCAGACTATCTCTGCTATGTAATTCATTTATAGAATTCTGAAATACAACTGAGAGCAGAATTCATTTTTCATCCGGTTTCTCCTCGTCCATCTTGTTCTTGCTTCGGTGATTCCACTTGCAGCTGTATTTTCTAGAAATTTGAATAGAAACCTAATTAACTACAAAGCATAGTAGAAGCAGATACACACGTCCTTGATTGCTTAAAAAACAGACCACCAAACCTGATGTTCCCCAAAGCACCAAATCTAGCCATTGCCCC